>OX377621.1:49901902-50031902 GCA_947397865.1 Polietes domitor
AGAAAATTTACTAGCGTTTAAGAAAGAAAATAATGCAGATTTTTTTGTATGGAAAAATTCCATTTAGGATGTTTTTACTTAAAAATGTGTTTATTACTTCAAATAAAGTAAATAAATGTAATTAAATTTATGCCATGTTCCTCATACATTCAAGTATAAATGAACTTATAAAAAATACTTCAGAGTGTTTAGAAAAATACATGAATAGTAGTCTAAGAAGCAATTCTCGTTCGTTAGCAGAGACTTTCTTCATAAGTACTTCAAATATTACTAAACAATCACTGCGAACGCGCGTACCTAGCCTCCGCAGCAGTCATGGTGAAATATCTCAACTCTTTATGGTATAAGTAAGATGAAACGTTTGAGAACTATACCATGTTGTCATTTTTCATATAAGTGTTGCATACTCTGAAGAGAAAAAATTTATTTCAATTATCAAGTATAGTCGTAGTCAGGCTGAATACAAATTTACTTGGTTTAAGGAAAATCTTAGTCAGGCTGAGTACAAATTTACTTGAATTAAGGAAAAAAAGCGGAATATTTTCCTCAGTTTGAGTATAAATTTACTTGATTTGAGTAAAATTTCATAAAAATTTTCCTCAGATTAAGTAAAGATTTACTTGATTTGAAGAAAAATTTTCCTCAGTTTGAGTAAATTTTACTTGCTTTGAGGAAAAGTTGAACTGGAATCAAGTTCAAAGCATGTCTTATTTTCAAAGAAAAGTTTGTACTTGATGTGGGAAATTTTTGCCTTAGCGCTATACGAAGTTCAATTTTCCTCAGTTTTAGTACATATTTACTTAATCCGTGGCATACTTTTTTCTGAGTGTACGTGAGATTGGATGGATTTTCAAAAATTTTACTTATGGAATTATATTATATTTTATATATTTAGTTTTTGAATTGAATTATTTCAAAATATAGTATAAACGTATAAGCGTATTATATTTATTTATAACATTATTTTTTCAATATTTTTATTTGTTTTGGTTTGGCTATATTAAAAAACACATTTACATTTTCCTGTAATGTTACTGCACTTCTACGAAAATCGACAGCCTCTGTGGAATGCAATCCATGGTGGAGGGTAACAACAAAGTTTTTGTTTGTTTTTTATTTATAATGTGAACTTTAAGTGATTCAGATAATTTGAATAATATATAAAATGAAAGTATTCTAAAAGTAATGAATAATTTCAATATAAAGTTTCTAGACGAACAACCTGTAACTAAAAGTAGTCTTTATTTTTTTCAATTTCGGCTTTGAAATAAAATATTTTTTCTTTTATTTTTGGTAAGGAAAAATTACTTTTATAAAAATAAAAATTTTAATAAAAATATTTTTGGTTTTATAGAGATAACAATTATCAATTGTTTAATTTTTTTCAATTTTGAGAAGAATGAATGTGGTCTAATTGCATCCTCTGACAATAATGGTTCCCTTATTGGTACCAACGATGTCGATTTATTTTATAAATTTTCAATATAGTAGTAGAATATTAAAAAAAATGTGTTTCGCTGGAAAAACAAAACGGGTACAGCGTGACTTAGACCACTATCATACTAACTGGCACATATATCCAGTTTTTATGGGAGGGAGGTGATAGCTGACTGGGTCCAATTTGTTTTTATTTTTTACATATACTGTCTACCAAACATTGTATCTATATTTTTGGACTTTACCAAAAAGCGATGGTCAATTTCATGTAAATGTAAATTCCATAGATTATAAAACGTGATTTCATTTCGACAAATTTTGGTGGTTTTATTAATAAAATTTGTTGTTATGTTGCACTTTGTGAAAAGGCTGTTTCAGTAATTGTAAAATCAATCTACTTCTTTAATTTCACAAAGTTAAAAAAAGTAAAAAGCTAATTCTCTTCTTTATAATATAAGCACATTTCTCATATTTATATTAGCTTTTTGGCCAAAACATAAATATCCATAAGGATTGCTCCATTCATGCAAATAATCTCTCAAAGTAACACTGAATGTTTTCCCTGCCTGGTGAGCACCACAATTCATTCATTCATTCACTCATTCACGTAAGCAATGACCAACAACGCGCTGCGTTCGACTGCACTGAAGACATTAATCATTGCCAATGACAGCTGATCCTTAAGTTGTCGTTTTGACCAAGAAATGCATGTTTCTGCTTTTGAAAAATGCATTCATTCTTCGCCCATTCGTTCATTCATTCATTTATGGCCTTTTAAATGTTTATTTGTTTATTTAGGCTTTTGAAAAAGAATGTTGGCCTGCCTCCCCGGGCTCTCAAAGGCTGAAATGTTGAAAAGTGTAAAAGTAAATGTGTTTTTAACTGTCAACAGTTTTACGCCCATTGGGTCTTTTAATAATTTGCTCTGGAAGCCGAATGATATATTTCTTTATGTGGTTATGCCGGCCAATCATTTGCCCGTCCGTCCGTGCTTGGGTGAGTAGTTAGCTAACGATTCGCAGCACCAGTGATACATATGTTTAACGTTCACTTTGGGAAATTGAGTGACTGACACGCCCTGAAATGTTTCTTCTGCATTTTAGGGTTTCTTGTCTTCGGAAACGAGAAACATTTAATTGTGGCGGAGTTTTCCTCCGGTTGGCGGAAGCAGGAAAATTAAATGAAAAGTACCGAGAGGAGAGCAGTGTTTTGAATGACTAACCACACTAATGAGTTCTTAATTAGCTACGATTTATATCTTAAAATGGAATACTTACGCCCTGTTGTTTGGTTGGATGAATGTTGTCGGTGGCGATGGCGGTGTTGACAATCGTATGATTAGATAGTGACAGCACAGCCAGACCGAATTTTCATTCATACCCGAATGACGGCGGAGCCCCGTAATTGTGGCAACCGACCAACCATCCATGCATGCATGCACCATGGCAGCCAGTTAGGGAAGCAGCGGCCACCACACCACGTAGAAGTATATCCCGCAGTCATTAAGGGCATTTAGTCGAGACGCATAAAGAAGATCATCCGTCATTGTGTCACAATGTGTTGCAAGTTTCCAGCATACAGGCATCAAATGCATTGCCCCAGCAACAACATCACCAAAAGAAGAGGAGGGACATATTAGAGGCCAGACACAGGGTGGTGGTGGTGATGTGGTTGGCATCGATAGTTTGTTGTTGGGTGGATGCCACATGACCAGAATGCATTTGTCATTTTGGCAATTAAAGTATTGTGTTGAGATGGCGAAGTGATGCCATCATTCCAGTGAGGGAATGCATCCAACCAACCACCATTTACCATGTAAAGACAGAAGCGTTTCGCACGTTATCACATTTCCAGCGGGCATACGTTTTTTTTGTGTTTATCCAAACAAAAATCAATGGAATGAAGGATGTAGCAGGGCAATCCATCCGAAGTAGTTATGGTGGACAAGAGCAAGGTGTGGTTGTTTGTGTTGGACGTTGAGATTTGTTGTCGTTTTTAGGCAGTTATTCAGGATGGCCGGTCGTTCGCCGCCCGTTGTTGTTGTTGTTGGTATGGTTGATGGCCATTATCGTCACGATGTGTCAGTTGATGAGCATAATTTCCGAGATGATGATGAAACGGTTGTCAAGATATTATGTTGTTAATATCGGATATTCCATGAAAGAGAAGAAAAAACGAAAATATTGTTCGTGAAGATAAATTAAACAATTAAATGAGTTTAAGTAAATATGATTAAATATTAAGATAAAATCATTACATAGATCAACATTAGGTTTTTCGAATAACACTATTCCAAAAAGATAATTTAGTAATTTAAATATAAATATATGTACGTATTTAATATTTTTCACTATCTCTTAACTTTCGATCCTTCTAGTATAGGCTTGCCATATACATTGGTTCCTTGTGCCCAAAATTATCATGAAAACTCCAAACAAAAAATACGATTATGACTTGTTAATACGTCAACAGTCAGGAAATATTTTGCTCATTCTTGTCCCCAAAATAGTCATGAAAAATTCTCAATTATCCCCAAATATAAAGAAGTTGTTTTATTTTGAAGAAATCGACCAAAATAAAACCAATTTATGAATAATTTGTTGATTCGTCAACAATCAAGGAATATTGTGACGTGTTATTGTAATTTGTTCTTCCCAGCAAAACCTTCGAAAGATGGTCGTCACCGACCAAAGGAGCCAAGTAATATATGACAGCGAGACATTTGTAAATAAATTTGCATTCACAGTCAAAATCAAATACTACATGCTGTTCAAAGTACTTCGAAAATATGAAATCCCCACAAAAATCCCCTGCCCCCTTTCATATTTTTTGTCCTTTTTACCATCATAAAACCCCTATGGTTGGGGATAAATCCCCACATCTGACAAGCCTGTTCTAGTAGCATATTTAATACAAAATTAAAAATGGAAAAAAGAAATAAAATTGAAAATGGGAAATTGCAAGTTGAAAATTGCAAATTGGAACTTGAAAACTGAAAATTAAAATTAAATTTGAAAATTAAAAAATGAAAATAACCACAAACCTCTCTTTTAAAGGGTGTTTTTTATTGGGGTATAGAACTTTAAGTTGGCATCACTTTTTTAACTGGCGGCCATTTTGTCAGCCGTCAAGTGATTAATATTTAGTTTGGTTTGCCATTTCATCATGAACAGGTTGACAAAAGAACAACGCTTGCAAATCGTGCAAATTTATTTCGAAAGTAATGGTTCAGTTCGCGAAGTTCACCGCAAGCTCCGTCCATTTTATGGTCGACATAATCGTCCATCAGAGCAATTAATTCGGTTAACCATGGATCGTTTTCGCACTACGTTTACTCTATGTGATAATACGCATCCGCAGAGACGTCGAACAGTGCGCACCGAAGAAACAATTGCCGCTGTAGAGCAAAGTGTTGAAGAGGACCCGAATGAATCGATTCGCCACCGTGCACAGCAATTGGAGCTTTGTCCATATCAAAAAAGTGGTTGAAAATTGGACCTGTAGAATTGGCTATATTCGAGCCAGCCGCGGGGGCCACATACCCGAAATCATATTTAAACATTAATGGCATAAAATTATCCTTCCAATAAAGCCAAATTGATGGACATTAAAACGATTTTCTTGTGTTTTATTTCAATTCGAAGTTCTATACCTCAATAAAAAACACCCTTTACATCTTTTATATGAATTTTTATTGAAAATGAAATAACTTTATAATTAAGTCCCTTATGAAATTATTAAATTTATGTGAATCATAATGTCAATTATCTTATATATATTCTGGGTCGTGGTCAAATTCTAAGACGACATAGCCATGTCTGTCTGTCTGTTGAAAGCACGCTACCTTCTGAACGAAATGAGCTAGGAGGTTCAAAAATTTTCCCTCACAAGGACTGAAAATACCCCTAATATTTACAGTATTTTAGCATGTTTTTTGAATATGTTTGCTTGTATTTACATGATATTTGGAATGCGCATTCATCTTATAGCATAAAAGCGCACCATACAGTGATTTTTATTTGATGATGGGGGGGGGGGGGGGGGGGGGGACGAAATGTGACAAAAAGGGACAAACATAGGACTTATCAAACGACAACAGCTAGAAACACGAAATTTGGTGTGTGCATTCCTCTACTAGATTAGATACATAATATAAAAGTATTTTTTCCAAATTCGTATTTTTAAGGGGTTAAATGGGAATAGAGGGATAAAAATGGTACCAACCAAACTGCTACATCTACAATAATGAAATTCGGTGTATACATTCCTCTGATTGCGTGGAAACGTAAAATAAACGGATTTTTCGAAATTCGTACTTTTTGGGGTTAAAATGGAAAAAGGGATAAAAATAGTACCAACCAAATGACCGCAGCTAGAGTCATGAAATTCGGAATATACATTCCTCTGACTGAGTAGACACGAAATAAAAAGATTTTTCCAAATTCGTACTTTCAAGGGATACAATGGGAGCAGAGGGATAAAAATGGTACCAACTTAAAGGCTACAGCTAGAATGATGAAATTCGGTGTGTGATCCCTCTAATTGTATAGACACGTAAAATAAATAGATAGATCGAAAGTTATACTTTTAAGGGGTAAAATGCGAAAAAGGGATAAAAGTGGTGCCAACAAAATGGTCGCAGCTAGAATCATGGAATTCGATATATACATTTCTCTGACTGCATAGACACGTAAAATTAAAAATTCCAAATTCGTACTTTATTTTGTTGCTTTTACCACAAAAAATCATGAAGTTTTCTTATACTGTGTACGTGAGAGATAATGAATTTTCACAATCTATACTTTTGAAATTAAAATGGGATGGAATTACAACCAACCAAACGAATGTAGCTGAAAATACACCCTCTATCCCTCAATAATTAGGGTATTTATGATTGCTGTCTTATATTTACATTATGAATTGAAGTATTATTTCGATTATATTTATAATCTATATGTATATAGTATATCTATAATTTTTTAAATATTTTTATTTGTATTAAAAAAATGTAACATTTTCTTGTATTACGAAAATCGACGGTCTCTGCGGAATACAATCCGTGGTGGTGGGTATATAAGGTTCGGCCCGGCCGAACTTAACGCCCCTTTTTATTTGTTTGAAATAATCTGGCAATTAGTGGTATTTCGACTTTTACACTCAGAAAAAAGTATTCCACAGATTAAGTAAATATGTACTAAAGCTGAGGAAAATTGAACTTATTGTAGCATTAAGGCAATAATTGCTCATATCAAGAACAAACTTTTCCTTGGAAATAGGACATGCTTTGAACTTGATTCCAGTCCAGTTCAACTTTTCCTTAAAGCAAGTAAAATTTACTCAAACTGAGGAACATTTTTCTTCAAATCAAGTAAATCTTTAGTTAATCCGAGGAAAATTTTTAAGAAAATTTACTCAAATCAAGTAAATTTATACTCAAACTGAGGAAAATATTCCGATTGTTACTCAAACTAAGTAAATTTGTAGTCATTCCAAGTAAATTTATACTCAATCTGAGGAAAATTTTCTGAAATTTTTCCTTAAACCAAGTAAATTTGTACTCAGCCTGACTAAAATTTTCCTTAAACCTAGTAAATTTTTATTCAGCCTGACTACGACTTTACTTGATAATTGAAATAAATTCTTTCGCTTCAAAGTATGCAGCACTCTTATGAAAAATGACAACAGGGAATAGTTCTCAAACGTTTCATCTTACTTATTCCATAAAGAGTTCAGCTATTTCACCATGACTGCTGCGGTGGCTAGGTAGGCGCCTTCGCAGTGATTGTTTAGTGCAATATTTGAAGTACTTATGAAGAAAGTCTTTGCTAAGGAACGAGAATTGCTTCTTAGACTCATGTATTTTTCTAAACAAACTGAAGTATTTTTTATAAGTTCATTTATACTTGAATATATTGAGGAACATGGCATAAATTCAATTCAAATTTAAGTACATATATTTACTTTATTTGAAGTAATAAACATATTTTTAAGTAAAAGCTTCCTAAATAGATTTTTTCCATACAAACATTTTCTTCGTTATTTTCTTTCACAAAAGCTAGTAAATTTTCTTCCGCATAAGTATGAATATACTTAATTGTCAGAAGTATTTATTAGATCCGAATAAATGTTTTTAAGTAATTTTACTACCCTATTTTATATTATATATACTATTTCTTCTGGCTTTGAGATAAGGAAACTGTACTCATATCTAGTTAATTTTCCTTCTCGGAAGGAAATTTTAACTAAACTGGAGTAACATTGTTAAACTAAATTTAAGAATGTAATTTTTCTGACTGTACTTATCGCCATATTGATGTGAAACTATGGTATGCAAAACCGTAACCGGTTAACCAGATTTGTCATCAATAGCCGTCGGCCGGTTTCGGTTAACCGCCGATTGTTGGCTAATCGAGAAAACCGGTTTTTATTTGTTGGTTAACCGGTTTTTTCTTAATGTACTAATATATTCATGTCCGAGTGCTAGGAATTCTTTGGAAAATGTTCAAGAATTTTATGTAGATTACGTTTTTGCCTGACGCAAAAAATGGAACCACCCTAATCTACTACGTTATATAGTTTAGTTAAATATTATTGATTTATTTGAAATTATTTGATACATAATTTTTTGATTTATTTTAATCAAATATTATTGAATTTCAATAATGTTACTGACAATTGACTTTTATTGGCTGTAGTTAATCACCCAACGCAATGATTAAAGTTTTTTCATTATTTTTGTAGGTATTTTGAAAAACCGAGCCCACATTATCAAACAAGGTATGGCTTCAAACAAGGTTGATGGTTTCTTCTTTTCCCAGGAGTGAACCAAATCACGCCACATTAATCCCGCCTTTTGATAAATAAAAGCCCACTGATGTAAGTTGCATTCAAAGAGGAGCACTTCAATTATTGAGGTTTCGAAAAAAGGCAAAGTCTAAAATTAAAAGATTCAGTAGTTTTGAAAAACCCCCTAGAACTTTGAACATGGACTTTTGTTGGACACCATTATTGTATCATTCTGCTCCATTTTACCTTTCGTTTCTATGCGATTCTAACAGGTCTGTTCTGATTTCCACGGTGGTGGAAGTTAAGACCCAAGGCACTATTTGAGATCGCTGTTAACAGAAATCTGTTATGAGCTAACATAGGTAACAAATTCTGATGGAGGGTATCTTTGCGAGTTTATGGTGGGCAAATGGAAAATATTGGGTGAACGAAACTTATAGCACGGGTAGCCTTGGGTGTGTCCTTTCTGAATTTTGCGCCACATATTTCAGATGTTTAACAAATTCTTACAATCTTGAATGTTGTAGATGCATATTTTTCCAAGGAAAGCTGAGCCCACTTCAAACGGAAAATAATATGCTAATGAAACTTTCCATATTTGGAAAGTTCAGATATTTAAGAAATTTTGACAATTTTAGGATTTTGTGCTACTGATGTACATTTTTCAAAAAAATGAGTCCACATTGATCCATGGATAGTATTGGATCAATGAAACATATGGGCAAATCTACGGTATAGTACGATTCCATGTCACTCAGGCTTCTAACCGCTTTAAGAGCAATATATAATATTTCTGAGTGTCATAATTTTCAAAACGACGAGTTTAACCTCGCCAACATCCTAAAGTTTTAAAATTATGCTGTTAATGTAGCATACTGAGCTAAGGTCTACCCCAATTTACCCTATTTTTTAACTTTCGGGAGTTGTTCAACTCTTTTGGCTATAACTTTTTCAGCATAAGAGAAAATCATTCTGATCTTTTTGTGGATGATAGTAATGATGCTGCGGAATCTTCTATATGTTGAAAAGGGCGTGTGCCATCACTGAGGAATAAATGATAGCTCTTCAAAATCTGTCACTCTGTTTTTGCATAAAACGAAAATTGATACAATTTTCTTTTTTGCGCTTTCAGCGTGAACGTAATTGCAAATTTTTTAATATTGGATTATAAACGACAGAGATACTAACAAAAGGCGACCGGACGATTTGGTGTGCCTTCAGCGACAAGGAGATTATGACAGTACGAACATCATCAGGTCGATGCGTGCAGATCATGAAATTTCATATTTTTTGAAGAGCACATCCGCAGTTTGAAAAATAACTGGTGGCAACCCTGTGTGATCGGTGAATATGGGTACTACTAATAATGTGTGTAAGTGCTAAATAGATCGAATTATTATTTTGGTACCGAGAGCCATTTTAGGTTAAATTTTGTTGATTTTCATAGGGTTTTCAGGCTTAACTTGCAATAGAACCAAAAGGGACAATCCGATTATAACTTCTTCAGCACTTGAAAAAAATGATGCACGCGAGCACATTATTTATATTTAATGTATTTTTAACAAGTTGACGCTAAAATGAAACGTGTGCCTCTAATTTGAAATTTTTTCAAAATTGAAATCGGACTATTTTGTAGATTTTCCCATATAACACAGATAGCCCTAGACGTATCCTTTCCGACTTTGGCTATACATTATGTGATTGTCCGAGGTTTTTATCCGATTTCTTCGAACCTCGAAGATCAATTATTTGCAAAAATATGTAAACAAGTATTTCCCAAATTTTCTACACCCCAACTATATTAAAAGCCAACAAAATCATAATTTTTAATATTTACTTATGAACTTGCGTGATGCTTCGGTAGTTAACACCATTTCTGTATACATCCAGCCAAAAAAAAAACTGATACCCGTACTAACTATTAATAGTTTCCCTTTATGGTTATTACAACAAATTGCACATCCGTTTAGGAGGTACTTAAGTCCTGCGATGTTGGCTTTTATGTTCGACATTATCACTGTAATAATCGTAATAAACTGCGAAATCCAGCCCAAGGTGGAGTAACGTGCAAAGTCGTAGTCATCATTTAAACACCGAAATGTCCGCAAATGTCCAAACATAAAACGAAGCAAAAAACGCTGAAACGCACAATTCATCATCGTTATAATTATTGATATTTTGACATGTAAAAACGAAAACGAGTCGAAATATTTTAACAACTTAATAATGCACAACGTTTTCGTTCTCGTTCTCGTTTTCCATTTGCAATACCGGCTATCTCGGTATCTCGACGAAATGCATCTGGTGGAAGGTGCTACAAAACAGTACATAAAACATTTTTGCTTTCGAACGTGCCACATTTATGGAGAACCGCCAGTTAGCCAGCCTGCCAACCAGCCAGCCATCATAATGATCACGTTGCTTTTCGGGCTGTGGCCAAAGTTAAGCTCGATTCGAATATTACCACCATCCGTCATTTGTGCGCCGCGCTGCACCGTTCACTGGAGGAGGATGGGGATCGTGGTGGTGGTGCTTTTGATCGTTCGTTCGTCCATGTTGAGTCAGTTACAATTATGCCTTTCCACCTGTCTGCATATTTATCGATTGATCTCATGAATTGCTATGTAAGTTTATCGGAAGACTTGCCACAGAAATATTCTCCCATACCGTTGGCGCTGACAAATGAGTTTGGCTGGATGGCTGGTGAATGTTGGCATCAATTGACACTCGAGGAAAAAATCAAGATCAAATCAAAATCAGGACTGTGTAGTTGGTGTCTGAGTACGAATTTGCTCAAATCGGTTTTATTAAACTGCTAATATTAGTTATTGGGAATAAAAATAATATAAGAGAAGCCGAAACCCGGTTCCTTAAATTTGAAATATTAGTTGAAAAATATTTTACCCTACGAGATATAAAGTCCCCAGATTTTGCGGTGATTACTTTATTGAACAGTACATTTTAGAACTGAACAAGACCATATACACTTCAAACTAGAGATCGTATGTGGACTCAGTTAAATATTTGGTGATATTTTCTCCTTTTGAAATAACTTTTAACTTAAAAAAAAAAATGTTTAAATAATTTATTTTCCTACTTTTTGCGGGTCATATAAAGGGATATTTTCTACTTTTTAAGAGGGACAACTTGAAATGGTTTTTAATGCTAAACTAATACAAAAGTACTAAAATAAATGATTATTTTATATTTGTAGCAAAACATTATATTCATATATTTTATAAAAAATACTATTTCAAAAATGATGTATGTAATATATAGTCGACGTTAGGAGGACTACTTATTTCATTGCTATCATCTAATAGATGTATGGTTTACTATAAGAAAGAATGAAATAAAAACTTTTGGAAATGGGATCAGTTTTGGTATTGTAGGTATTGTGGAGTAATACAAGAATCTGTTATTGACATTTTCCAGACACCCCAAAAATATTGACTTACGGATAAAAACTCTTAAGGGGTTACAGCCCTGAACATTTTTCGTTCCAATTGTTTTGTTTTCTCTAAAAATCCTATATACTTTAAAGAATATTCTAAGCCCATCCGCATGCCGAAATTCAAGTTTCCGAAGTTACAGCGCCCAGAAATTGTATATTTACGTTTTACTCGAAACGTCATTTTTCAAACGTCATAACATCTCTGAATCTTCTGAATTCATTTCTATTTATTCGTTACATTATTGTCTATCGTCCATCATAGGGCTTTTTATACCCTCCACCTCCAGGATGGGGGTATACTAACTTTGTCATTCCGTTTGTAACACCTTGAAATATCGACATGAGACCCTATAAAGTATAAATATTCTTGAGACGTAAGACATAAAAGACATAAGACGATCTAGCCATGTCCGTCCGTCTGTTGAAAGCACGCTAGCATCTAAACGAAAGGAGCCATAAATGCGTCTTATAGTCGTAGATCGGATGGGATTGAAACGGGGCGAAATCGGCCCAAAGGGAAACATTTTTCCCTCACAAGGACTAAAAATACCCATAATAATCCCTAATATTTTAGCGTATTTAAGCATGTTTTTTGAATATGTCTGCTTATATTTGGTATGCACATTCCCCTTATAGCAAAAAAGTGCACCATAAAGTGATTCTTATTTGTAGGGTGTGAAATGGGGCAAAAAAGGGATAAAAATGGTATACATTAAACGACAACGGCTAGAAACACGAAATTCGGTGTGTACATTCCCCTAATTCATAATATAAAAGTATTTTTTCCAAATTCGTACTTTTAAGGGGTAAAGTGGGAATAGAGGGATAAAAATGGTACCAACCAAACGGCTATACCTAGAATAATGAAATTCGGTGTATACATTCCTCAGATTGCATAGACAAGTAAAATACACGGATTTTTCAAAATTCGTACTTTTGGGGTCAAAATAGAAAAAGGGGATAAAAATAGTACCAACCAAATGACCGCAGCTAGAGTCATGAAATTCGGAGTATACTTTCCTCTGACTGCGTAGACACCGAAAATAAACGGATTTTTCGAAATTCGTACTTTCAAGGGATACAATGGTAAAGAGGGATAAAAATAGTACCAACTAAACGACTACAGCTAGAATGATAAAATTCTAATTGCGTAGAAATGTCAACGGGGTAAAAATGGTACCAACCAAATGGGCGCAGCTGGAATCATGGAACTCGTTGTATACATTCCTCTGACTGCATATACACGCAAAATAGAACGTTTTTTTCCAAATTCGTACCTTTTCTTTTACGGCAAAAATTGGTTGAATCATGAAGATAGGTTATTTTGCACTACGTACGTCTGATAATGGATTTGCAAAATTTGTACTTTTGGAATTAAAATAGAATGGAAATACAACCAACTGTAGCAACCACTATCTACCAATATTTATGGTATTTAAGCTTTTTGAAAATATAAATGTAAGAATATTTATTTTTTGATTTGAAATAAATAATGGTTTGAAATAATTAAAATATTATATTTATAAAATTATTTTTTTCAATATTTGTATTTGTTTTGGTTTGGCTATATTAAAAAAAATATATTTTCCTGTAATAATACTGCACTTCTACGAAAACCGACAACCTCTGTGGAATGCAATCCATAGTGGAGGGTATATAAAGTTCGAAAGGCCGAACTTAACGCCGTTTTTACTTGTTTAATTTAGGATCCTGTTGAAATGTTATACAATTTTTTGTTATGCTGCCATTTTTACCAAACAAATGTTTAAAGAAAAAAGACTACGATAGACGATAGTCACAACCTTCCTGAATAAAAAAATAGTTTGAATTTTTCAGATGATGTCTAACGGATGAAAAATGCACAACATCAGCAAGGGTTTTCAAAACATGACAACATTTGAAAATTAAAAAAACCTGTAATAGCTACAAAATGGCGTATATATTTTTTAATATTGCCCAAAGTGTCCTCTATAATATGTACATTAAAAGTATTTTTCCTACGATTTATAATTGCCGCAGAATAAAAATGTATTTGTTTTGTTAGTTTTTTTTGGACTAGCAGGGTTTTTCTTTTAAATTTTTTCGCCCTTTGCGAATATTTTTAGCTTTAGTTTGTTAGTTAGCTTTACTATTGTGAATTTATTTAAAAAAGGACGTTTAGTAATGAGTAAAATGATACTTTGTTTTTCACAATCCATCGGCAATTGACTGAGTTATTGAAGTTTTCATTAAAACAAAATTTTAGCAAAAATAAAAATGTTGGTCTTTCCAGTTCACATCTCTCACAATTTTATGAATTTAAGGTCTAACAAAATAGCTAAAATTCATCAAAAATTATAAAAAACGTTAAATAAAGGAACGAAAAACATTTTAGTAAAAAATTCGAAATTTTGGAACACATTTTCCCCAATTTGGGAATTCGTTTTTTTTTTTGACAAAACGCCAAAATCTGCAATTCTAGTGCATTTTTCATCACTATTATCTGTTTTGAAGACTTTTAGGTTTTATGCTGGACATCTCAAATTCGTAAAATTTTGATTTCAATGATTCTGCCTAAAACCACACTGGTGTTCGGTATAATATTCTCTGCTTATGGACAGGCTTGCCAGATGTGGGGATTTGTCCCCAACTTAAGGATTTTATGATGGTCGAAAGGACAAAAAATATGAAATGGGATTTTTGTGGGGATTTCATAAGATATTCCGGGGATTTTATGGGGATATTCGAAGAACTTTGATTAATACCTTTATCATGATATTGGTCGGTGAGAACCATCTTTCGCTGGCCAGAAAAGAAATTATAATAAAGATATGAGAAAAAGAAATTATTCTGTTATATAGTATTTATTAATATCGATAAAACATTCAAATTAATGTCATCAAACCAGACATAGTTTTATTTACTCATTTAAAATACAAACGTACTTAAATTGAGTAAAGTTTTTAGACTCAATTTTAGTATGTAGTTGTTTAGAACTAAAAGTACCAGCAAAAACTTGGCATTGACACCTCATTATTTTTAGCATTACCTAGCAATGACAGCTCGTTACGCCCTGCATTATTTTGAAGTATGAAATAATTACTTCCTTATAATGGTTTAAATAAGTAGTTATTGGTAAGTTAAATTTCATAGAACATCAGATTTTAAAAATTAATTTTCTACATTTTTGTGGTGAGTCAGAGAATAGCAGTGCTGTTTTTATCGCAGCTTAGTTATTCAGGCTTAAAGAAAAACAAGTCAATACAAAATATATAATTTAATAAAAATGTTGTTTTCATCACTTATTAAGCCCATTATTGTTAATACATTGTTTGGCTAGTTATCAATAACGACTTCTTTTGTATCTTCCTGAGGCCATTTATTTTACAACTCGTTTAGAAGTACTTATTTATTAACTTTTGCGTGGAAGTACTTATTTCTTAACTTTTGGTTTGCGTGCGTGGAAGTACTTATTTTTTTACAATCCCTTTATAAAAATAATTAGAAACGGATCCGAAAAATAAGTAGTGAAGGTTTTTGGTTTTGCCTTATTCTCCACATTACTTGGTAATGAGAGTTTTTGCTGGGGTACTGCGACTTTAAATAAGGAACTTGTTCACGACATAGGATGTTTAAATTGTTGACGAATCAAAAAAACATTCATAAATTGTTTTAGTTTTGGAAGAATTCTTTAAAATAAAAAAGTTTTTATAATTGGGGATATTTTGGAGAAAAGGAAGACCAAAATATTCCATGTTTGTGACACGATTGATTTAGTAGAATTGGTCGAAACTCAACAACTTTTTTATATTTGGGGATTTTTCTTGACAATTTTGGGGACAAAGACAAATTCATCTGGCAAGTCTGCTTATAGAGTGGGAAATAGTCTCTTATTAAAAAGCGTCTCAAACGTATTTTGAATATTATGACTGTGAAGTAATGGAACGATAGGGATTATTTGGCTTTAGCACCATAATTATTTTTTATTATTTTATATTTTTTATTTTCGCATATTTCCACTGAGTTAAAAAATGACTCAATGATGCGAGTTTTCCAAGAAAATGCTATTTTTTAGAAAACTTTATTTCAATCACGGATTAGACGAAAATATCTTACTGGCAGCTAAAGGGTGATTTTTTAGCTATTATCTTTTTGGCAACACTGGTCTAAACAGCTGACGCACGTTTCGTGTTTTGTTTCACTGTCAAACATCTTCAGTTTGATCTATAATTTAACCATGAATCATCTTACAGACGAACAACGCTTGCAATTTATTGAATTTTATTATCAAAATGCGTGCTCTGTTAAGAAAGTTCATCGCGCGCTTCCATTTTATGGTCAGTTTAGTCGACCCACTGAAGCGGCTATTCGGGATATTGTGACTAAATTTCGCACCAAATTTACATTGTTGGACATTAAACCACCAACACGCTAACGTAGAGTGCGAAGTGAAGAAAATATCGCAGCTGTATCGGCCAGTGTTAATGATGACCATCAATTACCGATTCGTCGCCGTTGGCAGCAATTGGGCCTCTGGTCAACAAGGTCAAGATTTGCATGAAATAATCTTCAAAAATTAAATTATATGGACCGTACTATCGATTCAAATAAAGATTTCATGCATTTTTCTGAATTGTATGTGTTTTTTGAAAAACTTTCCTATAGCTTTTAAAAAATCACCCTTTATATCCGTAGATAAAATTCTCTTTTTACGTTTGTAATCCGTGCTTTACATTTCTTTATGCGATATCATAATGAAATTATGGAACTATGTTGGAAAAAAGTCCCTTAAATGGCTAACAAGATTTAGCATTTTGCCAGGAAAATAACCAAATTCCCAAAGTGGGGAAAATATATTGCAAACATTGGGAGTACTTACTAAAAGTCAATCTACTAATCTACGCTTTGCCATTTGAGAATATTTGCAAATAACATTTTTGTATTGAAATATTGTCACTTTTGTAAAGTACCTGCGTAGAATAAACTTAAAATCGGACGTGGTCGATGTGATCAATTTTGGCCAATAGGTCCCATACCAACTTGAGACCCAAAATCTTACTAATTCTGTACAAAAAACCTACGTGAGATTTCTTCCTCCGTTCAAAAATTACAGAACTATTTCCAAAAAATTCAAATTATTTCAGCAGACAATTTTCTCTGGGTGCAGCCAACCCATGTTTTCCGATTATGAGAACCAATTAAAGATATCACATAACGCCACAATATTAAACTGACACATTTGCACAATAATGTCGATGATGGCGACGACGACGAGTGGACTGACGGACAATACCGCTAAACTCAATTCAATAATAACTACGTCAACACAGATAGAGGGAGAGAGAAAGAAAGAGGAGAGATCAACCCTTCTATATTGGCTACTGCTGCCCGAAAGGACACCTCGTAAACCTGATGGCAAGTTTAAAGAACCCATAAATCATGGAATAAATACGAGAAGCAAGCATGGTGTTTCCATCTGAGGATGAGACGAGTGAAGACGGCCAGCAAAAAAAAACACAAAAGGGAACATCCGACTTGCTAACAAGAGACTAATGTCAAATATCGTCTCTTTATCTTAAGTTGCCCTCAAAACGAATATGAATAATAACGAGCAACGAAAAGACAGGCGGCAGCAACAATCGCTTCTGCCCCACTGCCACTCGCACTAGAATGCAACAATGCATCAAATACCCAGCCAGCTTATTATCCGCAAACTAGGTGAAGCATGCACCTGCCACACCACACCACACCACTCTACTCGACTTCACTATCGTCAGCCGCCAGCAGCCAGCCGCCTACCAAAGGAATGGTCAAGAAAAAGAAGTGCAAAACAGGATCCGCCTGTGTGCATCCCGTTCAACGTTTAAGTATTGCATCAAACAACATTGTTTGCTGGCTGGCAGGCTGTTGTTGTTTGGATGGATGGATGGATGAACGGATAAATGACGGAATGGGTGCGCTTCTTTCCTTGGTGGTGGTGGTGGTGTGGACACACATCATTAATAATTCCACCGAGTTGAGTGGGGCCAGTCGGTGAGTGAGTTGGTTAGTTAAGACCGGCCAAATAACAGCGATTAAAGTAAACAAGCTCAATTGTCGGTTAAATGACAACTTTTTGACAAGTTGTGAAATGACAATGCGAGGGACGAATACACCGCGCCACTCCAACAACAGCGGCAACAACAGCTCATCAAAATTATAGATGATGTACGTCATCTACTCCCTTGTAAACAGTAAGCAAAACCAACAATAATTGTCTCTAAGGCATTGTGTTGAGTTGTGTTGTCTTGTCTTTGAGGAGTACAGTGCTGGTTGATTAAATAGGATCACCTTTGAACAAGGTTAATTAAAATAATAATAATAATTTATAGATAGGCAATTTAACCATATTATAAAGGGTGGTTAAATTGTAATTGTAGGGCCGATGATGAATGTGAACCACACCTAACATTGGCCCTTTATTATTGTCAAGCCGGTTTCCCCGTTAAGAAATATTTGAGAATTTTAATTTTGCCAGAAAACTCTCGAAACGAATATATTCCCTATGTAGGCAATAAAGCTCACAAACATCTCAGACGGATCAAGTAGGATCTCTATCTATTCAATTAACTGAGCACGATACGATTTTTACTCACTAAAAAGGACCTATTGATTTAAATCGATTCCATTCGGAAATAATATGTAACTTCTGCTTCGTTTGACCTAATCGCGTAACTTTGTAAAACAAATTTCGAGAGAAAAATATCCTAGAAGTCGACAAAAAACTCGTTATTAAATAGTTATTCCCACCCTATGATAATGTCAAATAATATGTCAAATTAAAGAGGAGAATATTTCATAAAAATACTTTAAATATTATGCTTAGATCTGTATTACTTCAGTTTATTTAGTTTATTAATAAACAGCAAAAGAAGAAGTGAAAAAGACGTTCATCTTGTGATTCGGATGTGGTGAGAAATGGGGTCTTCACCAATGAATTTGACATGGAGTTGTCATAGGAGGGAAGTACTTCCAATTTTTTGCTGGACTCATATTCTACTTTTTAAGAGGGAAAACTTAAAATAGTTCTTAATGCTAAGCTGAGGCAAATAGAATTTGAATTAATTTTAGCAAGCAGTCGCTTCTTTAATTTGGCATTTATAATTGCGAATAAGAATTTAAAATAATTTTTGAAAAATTGTATCCTTAGGAACTTTTTAGTCCTTTTAAGGGACAACAGGTTGAGAAAATGAAAAACTAAAAATGCCAATTAACTTCTTTTCACCTATAGTTACAAGATTAAGGAAAATGTTTACATTTTTTATTACATTCAACTATTTGAAAGTTTTTTCATACTCGAGATGACGAACTTCGCGGCTCTGTAGCTCAAAATCTATCGATGCTTAATTATCACAAACGGCCAAACGAACATCAAATTAAACGCAACAGATGTTAACAAATTATTTCCAAATTTGTAGCAAGCTTCTTATTTTTATTTATTATTCTATACTATAGTTCTTTGATACCATTTTATCCCTTTGGTGCGCTTTTACGCTATAAAAGTATTGAAGTTACCAAATATCAAGTAATTATAAATATTCAAAAAAAAAGTTTTTAAATACTCTAAATGTTAGTGGTTATTAGCGGTATTTCTTGTCCTTGCGAGGAAAAATATTCCACTGATCTACGACAATTTGGACCCCCTAGCTCCTTTCGTTTAGATGTTGGAAAATTTTCCCTTAAATGGCTAACAAGATTTTGCATTTTGCCTAGAAAATACCCAAATTCCCAAAGTGGGGAAAATATATTGCAACATTTGGGAGTACTTACTAAAAGTCAACGTTTGGGGTAAAAAATAGAATAATCTAATCTATGCTTTGTCATTTGAGAATATTTACAAATAACCTTTTGTGTACCCTCCACTAGGGTATTATGTCTTTGTGCATTTTTTTGTAACATCCAAAAGGAAATGAGCTAGACCCATCGTTTATTATACCAATGTCCGTCCATCCGTCTGTCCATAACTAAATGAAACTTTGCAGAAGGAAGTACGACCGCTATTTAATTTGAAGGAAATCGGTTCAGATTTAGATATAGCCCCCATACAAATTTCGAAACATCTGTGAAACAGATGTTTGTACAGACGGGCGTACATACGAAAATGGCTAGATCGTCTTAGAATTTCATGTTACAAACGGAATGACAAAGATAGTAGTTACTAGGGTTAAAATTGTTCCATGTTTTTGGAAGATCGAGCTTTGTCGACAAATATAAGGAATGACAATTTTACAAAAATATCTAATTTGTATTTTTTGTTTATCGTGCTCTATCGAAATATATAAAATACCCAATTTTAACCCAAGTAATTTTTTGTATAAATTTGAGTGTAATATTGCTATTTAAGCGTAAAGAGCTTTATTAACAACCTTGTGTCTTTGGTGAACATTTTAATTCATTTTTAAAATGTCTCTAAAAAAGGCCAAGACCGTAGGAACTAGAGGGTTAAAATATTTCACAAAAAAAATCCTCATAACATTCCACGGCTTGAACTAGAAAATAAATATTTTGCAAATCATCATTAAAAAATCCAAACTTTATTTTCGTGGGGTGACGGGAGATTGCTTTTCCATTTGTATGGACCGCGACCCAGCCTAATATATATATCAAAATATTCCCTGATTGTTGACGAATCAACAAATAATCCATAAAATGTACTTATTAAATAAAATAATTTTTTTTTTTATATTTGGGTATAATTGGAGACTTTTTAAGACAATTTTTGGGACATGGAAAAAATGCATCTGGCAAGCCTGCACTCAGACATTAACTTACAACATTTTTTAGTCTAATGCTTCGACCAAAAAAAGAAAGCTTTGACCCACTGTAAAAAGAAAGTCAGACTAGCTGGACTATAAGTTTATTATACAAAAATGCGCTCTCAGAATTGTAGCAAAAATGCTATTGAGCAGTGTTATCGATCTATGTTAAGCATTCCAATCGAAATTGGTAAAACAAAAGGTTAGTTCGGAACATTGGACATCAGTAAATTAGTGCCCCTTTTTGTGAAGATATGAATGCCATTTAAAGATTTTAACAATTTTATGTGATTTCAATCAAATAAGTCAACCATAGATATCTACCTTTCTACAATCGTCCAGCACTGTAATCTAATGAATACGCATTAAAACGCTGATGAAAAGGCCCTTAACAGACCACTTAAATTGATAATCCGCATAATTTGAGGTTTCCGAATCATCGTCATCATAACCCATCATCAAAGTCTTTACAAAGCCCAAAACGCTGCCACACATACAACAACAACACAAACGTACTACATAGCCATTGACAGCGCTCAACTAACCAGAAGAAGGAGGAGAACAATCGACGTAGTTCTGGTTAACTCTGGGCAGTTTGTTTGCAGTTGTTTAGCGCTTAATATGTCATTTAGATGGTTGGCCACAGATAAAATGTGACTGACATGCGTGTGTGTCTGCGGAGGACGGAGGAGGTATTATTATCGCCATCATCATCATTATCAACGAACGTCAGGGCAGGGCGGGCGGCTACTAGGAACGAACGATCGTATGAACGCCTTGGCTTGTTAGGTAGGCTCTGCTAACAGCAGTAACCAGTACGTGCCCCAGCAAAGGTCACGACTGTGTTCCAGTAGATTTCGGAATAAACCAAATCTAATTATAACCACCATCATTGTTTTTGGGGAATGGTAGGTAGCTACGTATTTACGTGTGGACTTTGTTGGCATTCATGTTCACGAATGTCGCTTTGCCGGGGTTTCTCTTGTTGCGACCGGAAATAAACTTTCTAATCAATTAAATTTTATCGTTAAATTACGCCGTAAATACATGTAAATAGATTCTAATTACGGGCATTTCGGACAACTGGGCAATTCCTATTTATTTTGATTCATACGGCCCAAATGCGAAGTTTCCATTTCATGTGTTCATGTCTAATTGTTTTTGGTATTGCCACCGAGTATGGAATGGAAGAAGGAAGTTTTGATATGGCCTGTTTAGGTCTTGGGAATTAAAACACCTTGTTAATGTCCATGTAGATTTGGTCGAGATTAAAGTGTGATTATGACTCTAGGACTGCCAGGGACATGGGCCAAGTGCATATATTTTGCGTTATTTTTTGTTTGTATATATTTAATGTAATAGCTGTGTTTTACATTCAAGTTGGAAAAGAATAGTAATGTTTTCACCTGGTACATTTCCTTCGATTATCGTAATTAATAATTAATAAGTAAACGTGATTGTTAAGGTTAAAGTGGAGAGAGCGGGAGTACGAAATGCCTTAGCGCATGTTCAACAAAACATCATTCAATTTCAATTAAATTTTCCGCGAATGTTTGAAAGAAAATAATCCACAAATGTGAGGTATAATTTAATTGTGGAAAAAATGTTCCAAAGTTAACCAAGTTAATGCAGCAGAAAATGCTAATTCCTTTGGTATAATTTAAATTTTCAGGTTCAAAGGTATGAATTGGATTAGGTGGGAATTATAAGGCAATGTACAGCAGTATGGGTCACGAAAATAAATTGCTGCGGTCACCCCCAAAAATGAAAATAGGATTGTTTAATGATGATATGCTCCCGAACACACCTATAAATATCATGTTTTTCATGTTAAAAGGTGTTATGTTAAAAATAAACAGATGCAATCAATAACATTGGAATGATGCCTAAATGACTTCATTTTTGTGAAATACTTTACTATAGAAGATGGATTTTCAGAGCCAAAATTGTTCAACTCTTGTTACAAAAATGAGCGCTGCGGCGTCAAATCCTTCCGATGTGCATAATTTAGGCAACATTCGAAAGGTATTGACTGCAGCTAGTTATATTTTATAAAATACTATCACCTAGTAGAAAAAAAGTTTTCAGTTGTCGCTATGAAAAAACTCAAAAAATTACTATAAACGTCAAATAATTCGACCGATGAGTTGCAAAAATCAACATTTTTATTTAAAGTGCTTCCAAGGGTCAATTAATCCAGAAAAATTGGACAAAATTCAACGTAAAAAAATACATGGAAGAACGCTATTTTTAGGGGTGTTTTCAGGAGCGTTTAACTCACAGACGGCTTGATCTAGGCACGAAATATTTTGCAAATCATCTTTAAACAATCCAAACTTCATTTTCGTGGGGTGACTGGAAATTGTTTTTCCATTTGTATGGACCCAGCCTAATGTACAGTAGGTTGGGTTTACTTTTATAACATTGATACCCTCAATCTACCGAGTACAAATCCGCCTAGCTGGATAACTCTCGAAGGAACTTTGCACATGGTAATATTTTCCCAAACTTAGATTAAGTTCAAATATGAGCGTCCGCGTTCCTTCAGTACCCACAAAAATGGCCCATATTCCTATTAAATTAAAACCGATGTAACTCCTACACGGATGTTCGGAATAAGCTATATTTTGGTATTTATTAAAGTTTTATAATTATTTTAACTGTACACAATATGGCTGGTTTTTGCCACGCCCCTTCTCATACCTCTCGCACAAATCACCCTAAACACGTAAATTTAAAGGTTTTAAAGGGTCATTTTTTAGCTATTATCTTTTTGGCAACACTGGTTTAAACAGCTGACTCACGTTTCGTGTTAACCATGAATCGTCTTACAAATGAAAAACGCTTGCAAATTATTGAATTTTATTATCAAAATGTGTGCTCTGTTAAGAAAGTTCATCGCGCGCTTCCATTTTATGGTCGACCCACTGAAGCGAGACTATTCGGGCTATTGTGACTAAATTTCGCACCAAATTTACATTGTTGGACATTAAACCACCAACACTCTTACGTAGAGTGCGAACTGAAGAAAATATCGCAGCTATATCCGCCAGTGTTAATGATGACCATCAATTATCGATTCGTCGCCGTTCGCAGCAATTGGGCCTCTGTTACTCAAAAACGTGGAAATGCCAAAATTGGACTTAGCGGATGGACCATTTGAGGCGCAGTCAAGGTCAACATTTGCATGAAATAATCTTCAAACATTAAATTATATGGACCGTACTATCGATTCAAATAAAGATTTCATGCATTTTTCTTAATTTTATGTGTTTTTTTTTAACTTTCCTATAGCTTTTAAAAAATCACCCTTTATATATATATATATACGGATGATCGGAATTTTACATTCGGCAATGTTTTTATAGACGTTCTATACATCTGTAATATGGGCGATACATTATTTTTCTGAAGGCAAAAAGGACAACAAAGACATTTGTTGGAATTTGGTTATTTTAAAGAGCAATGTACATATAATATTTTCTAATGTATCTTGACATACTAAACTAGAAAACGATATAAAAAATTTATTGTGGATATGGTACCAATAATAATCTCATACAATTGTAATCTCATTTTGGAAATTAAAGGTAATTGCGATGGCTAAAAAGGTTGCGAACTTCACTTTCACATAGAAAGTCTCCTAAAAATTGATTTTTTTCGAAGAAATAATAAAAAAAAATGTAAAAAAAATGTTATTATTTAATAATTTACAATCTAATGACGAAAACAAACTATATATGTAAAATATCTATGGATAAATGTAGAATTTATGACCCATTTTGTAGACTATAAAGATTAATTATATCGTGATTACTGTAAATTTGGTTTACGTGGCCGAATTTCGGGTTTCTAGCTGTTGTCGTAGCATTGGTACCATTTTTATCCTTTTTTGTTTCATTTCACGCCCTAAATCAATTATTTACTAGTTATATATATATATATATATATATATATATATATATATATATATATATATATATATTATGGTGTCTTGAGAATATTGCAAGGTGCTACAAACGGAATGACAATATGACACTCCATCCTAAGGTGGAGAAGTATAAAAATGCAGTCTAATCCGTTTTGCAGCATTTGCATGCAATCATTGCCTGAACAAGTATTTTCCTCATGTACTTACTGTATAAAAGTTAACGTTAACACATATTAAAGATGTTCTACATACCGTTGTTGGATCCTGAAAATAAATAAAAAGAAAAAATATTAATATGTATTTTATATTTTATATATCAATAATATGCTATTTTTTAAATATTTATACCAATATTGTCATTTAATACAGGTGTTTTTCTTTAAGACGGGATAACAAGCTGCGATAACAAAATCGTTAATAAAAATTTAATTTTTTGCTCAAATTAAAAAAAATACATTTTTCACATTGTCACAACTACAATATAAATATTTGTATCAAAATAAATTTTCAAAAATAATATTTTGTGCTGACTTTTTTGGACTTAGCATCGATAACCATAAATTTGCATAATTATTCAGGCTAAGTCCAACATTTTGACATTGATATTGCTGTTGGCAATAATTTTAAAAATATTTTTTTTTTCGTTTAGACTGGATTAATAAACTGCGATAACAAAAAACTGAATAAAATGTTAAAATTTCACTGAAAATAAAAAATATTTTAGTTTTGTATTTTTTTTTGGTCTGTAATCAATATTTGATTTTAACTGCGATATTGTCCTGGCTCAAGACCATTTTGCTTCTATATTTAATAGAATGCAAATTTATTTACAAATGGCACTGTGACATTTATTACTTGGCTGCAGACTACCACGATCATGATTCCGACCATGTCAAAAGTCTTTTCAATTGGCTTCGCAGCGACTTTTCATCATCCGGCCTCTATAAAGAGATGATTCTCACAAACGAACGAGAAGCACAACTCACTTGCCGAATTTGCGTTTAAAAAATCGCACCAAGTAATAAAGAACACATGCCATATTACAAGCATCTCATTGAGTTGCATATGTAAGTATGTGTATATGCAGGTATAGTGTTGTGCTTCTCGTACGTTTGTGAGAATCCCATCCTTATAGAGGCCGGGTTTGATGTTGAAAAGTCGTTGCGAAGCCACTTGAAAAGACTTTTGACATGGTCGAAATCATGATCGTGGTAGTCTGCAGCCATGTAATAAATGCCACCATGTCATTTGTAAATAAATTTGCATTCTATTAAATATAGATGCAAAATGGTCTTGAGCCAGGACAATATCGCAGTTAAAATCAAATGAAAAATATTTTTAAAATTATTGCCAACAGCAATATCAAAAAATCAAATATTGATTACAGACCAAAAAAAAAAAATACAAACGAAAAAAAAAAAACTAAAATATTTTTTATTTTCAGTGAAATTTTAACATTTTATTCAGTTTTTTGTTATCGCAGTTTATTAATCCAGTCTTAACGAACAACATCCCTAACATGTATCTAAGTTTGCTTTATCATTTTAGGGATATTAACAAAATGATTGAATGTCAATCTATGAAAAGAGAAAACTTATAATGTTGTAAAACAACAACAATATGGAAACACTATATGCACTGGCATAACGTATTGACATCAGTGTTAGCACACTGCAAATTCACGGAAAAGCGGACAATCCCTGGGGATTTCTGCTGGGACAACTAAATAATCACAACGATGTTTAATTTCTTATTTCATCACGTATAAAAATCAATTTAAATTTCAAGAAAATGATCTGGATACATACACATTAGGGTATATAAATTTTTTGATTACGAAATTTATTAATTTAAAAATAAAATAAAAATATGTATACCCTCCGCTAGGGTATTATGTTTTTCTGCATATGTTTGTAACACCCAAAAGGAATCGAGTTAGATCCATCGTTTATTATACAGATTGGCTTAGAATCACTTTCTGAGTCGATTTGGCAATGTCCGTCTGTCCATCTATTGTTGAAATTTGTAAGTTTTTGGATCAAGGACAAACGCTATTTAATTTGTCGCTCATACAAATGTCGCTCCCGATTTGACTTTTTCCGCTCTAGAAACCACATATTGTACCCGATTTTCATTAAATTTGGCGTAACACCTTATAATACAACTAGAAACACCTATGCTGAAAGTTGGCAATATCGGTTCATATTTAGATATAGCCCGCATACAAATGTCTCTCCCGATTTGACTTTTTCCGCTCTAGAAACCATATATTGTACCCGATTTTCATTAAATTTGGCACAACATCTTCTAATCCCACTAAAATCACCTTTGGTTAAAGCGGGTTAGATCGGTTCAGATTTAGATATAGCCCCCATACAAATGTCGCTCCCGATTGGACACAATTTTCTTCTAATTTGACACAATATCTTATTATCCCAATACAAATATTTAACCGATTTGTCCAAACGTTATATTTCACCTATAAACATACATGAAGGGTTATTATATAGTCGGTCCCGTCCGACTTAAGCCTTGCTTGTTTTATATTATTATTTAGCTTTGTACACCAAATGTCTGAAAAAGTAGACACTTTTTCCTTTTCTGGTTAGAAAAAATCCTTCAGATGGCCGTCCTTGATGAAAAAGCAAAAACAAATGTTCTTTTTGCTGGATACCGGTCCCAATGTAACAACACAATATTAATCATCCTCAATTTTTTTTGATGGGAAAATCACAGGAAAGTCTGGAGCATAGTTTGAGTCTCGTAATAGGGTTTTTTCTCCAAGACTTTTGGAATTCCCGGGAAACCGGGAAATATTTTATAATTTCCCGGCAATCCCAGGAATTCTAGATGAATATAAAATTTATGAATAATTCTAGCTGAATTAGCTAATTATGTCAGAATTCTAAAAATTCTCTTACGCCTTTTCTAATGGTTTAACACCACAATGGGTCAATTGGTCCCCGACCAAGCAAACAAATTGGAAGTTCTTCCATAGGAAGCACATTTTAATGTGCATTTTTCCCGCTTTTGAGGAAGTTCTTTTAAAAAACTTCCAAAAAAGTAAAAAAATAGAAACTAGTGAAATATTGGTTCCTCTGTAACACTTTAAAATAACTTTCATATTCTTTCATATGGCAACTCCATGTTAAATTCTTTGGTGAAGATCCCAATTTTCACTACTTCATATCATAATCATAAGATGACCACCTTTTCACTACTTTGGGTGCTCTCTTTTTGCTGGGGAGTGAAGTAGCAGTTACCAGACTGTGTCGTGTCCTTTACTTCTACAGTTTGTTAGTTATTTCCAAGCAAAATCGATACGACCTAACGTACATATGTATGTATTTATTCACGTCAACTGATTGTTAAAAATAAGACGTAGAAATACGAAGCAATGAAATGCAAGTGAGATGAATGAAGTTATTGTGTACCCTACACCAAACGAGAAGGGATTTCACAATCATCGATATACACAAAGAATAACTTATCGGACAGTACACTCATTCGCTGAAATTTATTTAGTGGGTTACTATAAAAGTGTAAATTTTTTCTTAGAATAGATCCAATTGATTTTCATTCAGACATAGATCCCACATAAGATATATAACTCCCCCTGTTCTCCATATAATTTTAGTGAATACTGATTTCTTATTCATTTTCCTCATTTCTTAAAAAGGTATAGAGATAAAGCAGTAATCATCTATGAATTTAATTTGATATTTCCGTTTTAGTGATCTTTTTAGGTGAATTAGGGTGTTTTGAAGAGAGTTCTAATAATAGGATTTTTTTTGTTTCTAATTCCACCATCATTTCTCGGCACGTTCGTGGAACTATTTACTCCTCGAAGGACCATTTCTAACGAAATTGCTTATTTCAAGTATCATAGGATGTACATTTGATTGCACCAAAAATTCCCACAAACCAAATACACCTTTCCTTCCATATGTAATACTCAAGAAACTCTTCGGTACAAAAATACTCACAGTCATTTTCACCATCTGGAGACAACAGCACTGAGAAATAATGAACCACAGGAAGATGCCAAACTTGGAAGCAAAAATAACTCATTTCAAGTGAAACTTTGATGGATGGATAGCAAAACTATAACAGTCGAGCTGAAAAACGTTTTTGAGAAGTCGATTCAACAAAAAAAAAATCGGTGGCAATTTGTGAATCGAATGTTAAGTAGAAAAGCTGCGGGTGGTTCTCGAATTAAACTTGCCACCGGCAGCGGCAACGACTACGTCCGCCGGCCGTCCCAAACATGGTCAGACAGCCATGGAGGAAGTTGGCATCTCAAAAAGGCAGGCAGCATTGGCATTAATTTAAGAAACCTGATAGGAATGCATTTCATTCCACAGCCACGGAAGGAATGACCGCTATACGTTTCGATTACTGATTTAATTGTTTGACTAATTGAGAGATTTTCATTTTTTCCCTGAGCGCTGGGCTGGTTCATTTGTGATTTGTTGTGGCAGGGCACTGATGATGATCATGGGGCATCGTTATTAAGTGCAGAGCTGCAGTAGTGACAAACGTAATGACTTGATTTTGTTTTGTGCTCCAAATACGAGCAAGTACCCCACCATCATCACGATCAGAAAGAACAATTTCATGATTTCGATTGGAGGCTCTTGGTGGCATGGTTGGCAGGCTGGATGGCTGGCTGACTGGCTGGTTGGTTGACTGGCAGCAAAAACGTTGTAAGCAAGTGCACAACTATCACCGAATTGTCGCCGACGCTGCCGCCAATAACGAGGTTGCATGAAGGCATGCATGCCTGGCGGGCGGCATAACGGCGACAATGAACGCTGAATTGATCATCATGATCTTGTTGTCGGATGATGTATGTATTAGTGGCTGGTTGCATTTGTGTGTGTATTGTTGTGCTACGTCGTATCAATGCCGAATTAATTAACTGCCCTAAACGACCGACCCGTACCGCCCGCCCGCCGGCCTGTCCCGGCCTGATGGTGGAGGCGCAACCTCACAAGTTGCTGGGACTTTTAATTTTTGTCATTGTTCGCAGGGATTTGTGGTCTGCAGGGCTAGAGTCTCTCTTTTGTTGATGTCTTGTTAGACACGACGAGGACACACAGAAGCATACAATATTCATGTCGTTTTATATGAAAAGCATGTGTGGTGGCAGACAGCTGTAGCTCTGGTCATGGTTTTTCGTATTTTTTTAAATGTTTTTTTTTCTTTCTGGTTTGCCAAGTCAGCCCAAAAAATGTTCTTTTTGTTGCATTGGAATTTCATTGAACAAAACGTGCAACAGTGTCTTAAGTTGGCAACTATTTAGGGGCGGGAAATTATGTTGGTCAAATTGGCCATCATACCACCCACATGGCCTGACAAATCTCTGCCATAATGGAAGGACACATTAAGAGGGACCACACAATGTTGACGGATCACTGGGTATTTGGAAACCATGAAACAATTCAACCATAACAGCTGCTGGGAAAGTCCTGATCTAACAGACCAAGATTAGTCAGGACATTAAGCAAATATCATATAGGAGATCTAATGTAATATCTTAAGAATACGTCTTTTGGAAAAATCCTGATTTAATAGAACAAAATTATTGAGGACATTCAGCAGATATCATATCGGAGACTAATGAAAAATATAACAATCAGACTGTATAAAACAGAGCATTCCAATGTGTTGCCTTAAGGTCACGTAAGGCATCCAATGATAGAATGGGTTTTTTTTTTGATATACTGTCGATATTAAAACAGTCGAAATCTAGGGGACACCAAGCAAAAGCTGATAAGGTTTCCTTAAGCTAGAGATATATTAATGATGGCCGACCAATTAATTATATAATTTAGGCCTAAGCCCTAAATGAACTTTTTATTGCAATCTATTCGAATGAATAAAGTTTGCCGAGAAGCCTTGTTACTGGAGATTTATGAAAGATATCCTTCTCATACCACATCTTCATCATCATCTTCAGTCACCACAAAAATATGTGTCATTTCAGAGCCATTAGAAAAATGAAATAAAAAACAGAGCTTGATGGGAAATCACTAATGTGTATGCAACACAATATCTCACTCTCCCGCGAATATGAGGGTCAAACTGACCCATAAGGAGGTGAGTTAGAGGATTAAGATATTCCACAAAAATGATCCTCATGAAATTCCACTACATAGTTCGGAATCAAAATTGGACCTCTAGTTAATGTTACATAACATCATTCGATTTCCTTCTATGGGTTTATTTTAAGTCATTGGTCTATGCTAGCAAGCCACGCCCGAACCCGTGTATGAAGCCAACATTTTAAATAAAGAGTGTGTATGTGGCTGCAAAGGTATGAAGGCCATAGCTTATGTTTTAATAGAAATTACTCTTGAAAAACTCTTTTTTTTGTATATCTGAATATTTTTTATGTAACGATTAAGACCTCAACCGAGCTCCCGATTATATTTTTATGCTGTAAAAATTTAGGAGTCTCAATTTACACTCTATTTAAAAAGAAAACAAACACAAACCACGAACATTGGGAAAAATTGGTAAATACACGCTCATGACAGTATTTATTCGGCCCTGTTTTGACTTCAGCATTTTTTAAAGTAATTTTGTTTAACCAAACATTCTCTTTATTCGCTCGTCAGAAAAGAAAAACAACAACAAAAAGGAATTAAAAGCAAATGCGAAAATAAAAACTCGATTTTTAAACCAGATTTTTAACAATTACTGTGTGCGACTACAAAAATTAATGTAAAAAAAATATCATTAAAAAAAATTAAATCTTAAAAATTTAGTTTATAATATATTTGGACTAGCTGAACCCCGCCCGCTTCGCCAGGCAAAAAAAAAACAAATGATAAAATTAAAATCAGGTTCATATTGATATTATCGTGGTCAGTAATATATACGTTCCAATTTTCAGCTTTCTAGCTCTCAAAAACGCTTTTGCCACGCCCCAACGCCCACGAAACGAAAAATCCAAATTTCGGTACCATATTTATCATTCTCGTGGTCAGTAATATACATGTACAAATTTTCAGTCTTCTAGCTCTCAAAAACACTTTTGCCACGCTCACTCCGCCCACAAAACGAAAATCCAAATTTCGGCATCAAATTGATCTTTCTCGTGGTCAGTAATATATATGTACGAATTTTCAGTATACTACCTCTGAAAAACCCTATTACCACGCCCCCAACACCCACGAAACGAAAATTCAAAATCCGGCATCATATTTATTTTTCTCGTTATCAGTAATATATACGTTCCAATTTTCAGCCTTCTAGCTCTCAAAAACACTTTTGCCACGCCCCAACGCCCTCGAAACGAAAATCCAAATTTCGGTATCATTTTATCATTCTCGTGGTCAGTAATATACATGTACCAATTTTCAACCTTCTACCTAAAAAAACGCTTTTGCCACACCCACTACCCACAAAACGAAAATCCAAATTTCGGCATCATATTTATTTATCATTCTCGTAGTCAGTAATATATATGTACCAATTTTCAGCCTTCTAGCTCTCAAAAACACTTTTGCCACGCCCCCTCCGCCCACAGAGCTAATTTTTAAAAATTCTATTCTAACAAACAGACAGACAGACTTACACTAAGGTTTTATAATATTAATAGGGATATATTGGATTGTCCTATATTACATTTGAAATGCAGTTCAAAAATATTGTTTGTCAAATTTAGAAAACAGAGCATTGCCTTTGAAATTGAAACCAAAACTACTCAAAAAATGTAAAATTATATAAGTTTAACATTATATATCGATGCCTCCAAACAATATTATATTCTTAAATTCGCTCAAACTTTGGTAATAAAGTGCAGATAAGCCTAATGTCATTTCAATTTAGCCAATAAACGTCAATTCTAAAAGAATTTTAGTACAACAATCGCAATATTATTTGATTTTTTGAAAAAAAAATATTTTTTTAGACAGAAGAAATTAAATTTCGTATGTTTATAACTAGGAATCGGCTGAAAATGTTAACATAACATTTAAATATGTTTTTAATAAATCTTCTCCACATAAAATATTTGCAAACAAATTTATTCTCATAAATTGTTTCCATAACCACCATATTTTTCCAACGTGCGTCGTCCTCAATACTGATGTTTTGTTTTGAACTTTCTTTCGAAAGGATTTAAGATTTCATAGTTTTAAGGATACAAATTCAAAAAGAATGGTTTTAAATGTACCAACCATATTTGAAAAATAATTAAAGATGATTACATCTTCAGAATACATCGCGTATTTCCATAATCTATAATTTCGGTTATAAATTTTAGCAGATCCAGAGTACCTCCATTTTTCAATCAATTAACTGCGAACTGGGCCAGGGGCAAACGAACTATGAAGCCTCGACAGGAATATATTGGAGAAGAGAAAGGTCGTATTGAGTGATGCCGACTAAAAGTTCTTGAACTAGTAGGCATTGTGTAGGGTGGGTCATTTAACATTTTAAATTTAAACTACCGATTTATTTGACTTTGAAAGGTAAAATAACATTAATTTCTATTTCTTGTCATTTATTTTGGTTTAAGACCATAGGTTGAGACCATAGGTGAGACCTTTAGTGTGTCGACTTAGTTCGGTGGAATATTTTGTTTATCAGCGTTTCTCATTTGAAATATGTGACCGCTGGTACTAATATGAACCCTGATTTAAGTCAAAGACATACATTCGTTGCGAAAGTTCTGATGAGATGGGGTAGCGCCCATCGAAACTGCGCAGTCAACTTTTAGCTGCAACAATAAAGGTCTCACTTTGCTTTTTTTGCTAATTAATTTCTATTTTTATTTTCAGGTTTTTGCAAAATGAGACGCTATACGCCCGAACAAAATAAGAAATATTAAAAACTTACTTCGAAAGTAGTGAATGAGAAATTTACTTGGACAATTTTCGTTTTTTCAGATGAAGCTCGGTGGCTATGTTAATAAGCAAAATTGTCGCATATGGGATTCAGAGAACTCACACGTGAGTAACGATAATCCAATGCATCCACAAGGAGTCACTGTTTGTTGTGCATTTTGTGCTGGCGGCATCATTGGGCCAAGTATTGAAAAATTGGCTTGATCGGATGAGGTACTGCCTAGGGATGGACGCGTGAGAGATTATTGGCTCACGTTCACGTACGCTCACGAAGGGAAAATATTGAATTACGCATGAATATTTTTTCGTTCCTCACGTTCACGCACGCTCACGTGAGTAAAATAAATTTTGCTCACGATGACGCGTGATTCACGCAAACAATTTCCACAAAGAAAATAATATTCTTATTCTAAATCGAAATGAGAAATGCCGCGCAAATCCGAAAATTATATTATTAAAATCGCTCTACGTTTTCGATGTTTGTCTTAAATTCATATTTTATATATCGTCCGGGTTAACGCAAAGTAAGTTAAAATCGGACACTGACATAAAATCCAAGTAGAAAGCAAAGCATATACCACCATATCACCTATGTGAATTTTTTAATTGAACTAAGGGGGTTCCCCAAAATGCAGTGTCTAGTGTTGGCGCATAGAATGCTTACTTAAATAATAGAAAAAATAGAAATTATACGAAGCACTTTGTTTTAGAAATAAATATACATGTGTATATATATTTTACTTTGAATGAAAATTTTCACATTTTTAAAATAAAATAAAGGGTCCGCCAAATAACTTTTTTTTTTGAAAATGCTATAAAAAAACTACTGAATATTTTCTCAAATTTCTTTTTTTATTTGAATGGTTAATAGGAAAATAATTTCACTCAAATGGCTGCCTCGGACACCCCACAAATAATAGTCCAACGGTTGAATAGTTGAAAAAAAAAAAAACGTTAGATGGCGGGCCCTTTATATAAAGAGTGATTTTTTTGAGGTTAGGATTTTCATGCATTAGTATTTGACAGATCACGTGGGATTTCAGACATGGTGTCAAAGAGAAAGATGCTCAGTATGCTTTGACATTTCATCATGAATCGTCTTACAAACGAACAACGCTTGCAAATTATTGAATTTTATTATCAAAATGCGTGCTCTGTTAAGAAAGTTCATTGCGCGCTTCCATTTTATGGTCAGTTTAATCGACCCACTGAAGCGGCTATTCGGGCTATTGTGACTAAATTTCGCACCAAATTTACATTGTTGGACATTAAACCACCAACACGCTTACGTAGAGTGCGAACTGAAGAAAATATCGCAGCTGTATCGGCCAGTGTTAATGATGACCACCAATTTTCGATTCGTCGCCGTTCGCACCAATTGGGTCTCTGTTACTCAAAAACGTGGAAATGCCAAAATTGGACTAAGCGGATGGACCACCTAAGACGCAGCCGCGGTCAACATTTAAATGAAATTATCTTCAAAAAGTAAATGTCATGGACCAATCTAACGTTTCAAATAAAGAACCGATGAGATTCTGCAAATTTTATGCGTTTTTTTTTAAAAAAAAGTTATCAAGCTCTTAAAAAATCACCCTTTAGCTCCCATACCAATGTCTCCTATGATTTACTTTTTCCGCTATAGAAACCACATATTTCAACAAATAACTTTTTTTGAAAATGCTATAAAAAAACTACTGAATATTTTCTCAAGTACAATCCTTCCGGTTAATAATGGAAAATAATTTCATTCAAATGGCTGCCTCGGGCACCCTACAAATAATAGTCCAACGGTTGAATAGTTGAAAAAAAAAGTTAGATGGCGGACCCTTTATAATGAAAATAAAATAATTAATAAATATGTGCGACTCACGAAAAAATCACGCAGAAATTCGACTCACGCACATTTACGCACGAACATTTTTTCGTTCCTCACGTTCACGCACGCTCACGTGAGTAAAGCGTGAATCACGTGATTCACGCAATTCACGTGATTCGCGCCCATCTCTAGTACTGCCTTGGCAGTCGTGGTAGCCATATAAATGATATTGTGTTCCATTATTAAATGACAAAGTTCAACCTTTCCAATAAAACCACATATTTGAAAAAAGAATCAGTACTTCTTTTATCGCCGATTCTAATTTAAAATTTTAAATGACCCACCCTATAATAAAAATTGCTGGTCATGGAATATTAACTGAAAATGGGTAATAAGTAATGGTAGAGTAATTGAATGATAGAAATAATTTATTTTACTCAAATTTATGGAAGTTTCCAATAGTGATGGATAGACAGAAAATTCATGGCAGGTATGTTGTTTTATCATTTGTTAATTTTCCTCTATTTCTAGTGTTGAGCAACATTTTCGGATGGATGGATAAATCAACATGCACATTTGTTGGATTTGAGGGGATACCAATCAATACGAGATCCACTAAGTCGCAATACATTCGGAAAAAGTCAGTATCTGGTGTGGATTAAAGGTAAACGACATCATCGTCCATACTTCTTGGAGAAAGACAATGATCTTGTTAACACCGTCAAAAGAGAGCTCTACCGATAGATAATAAGCAGTTTCTATTGGCATCCATGAACGACGTGTTATTTCAGCACAACGGTGCTACATGTTGATGCCGCAATGGAAATTCTGTACGAACGATTTGAGGCTAAGATTAACTCACGTAGAGGCGACATGCATTGGCCACAGAGATCGTGCGATTTGACCTTGTTATATTTTTTGGAATGTCCTTAAGCCACAAATGATCAGTGCCTTCAAAGTCATCATAACCAATACCATCGCTCAAATTCAGTCTGTTCAATATGCGCCAGAGTAATTGCAAATTTGAACTCTAGGATGAGTGCCACCCAAGGAAGCCATGTTGACCATTTGAACTATGTTATCTTTTAAAATTAATAATTTTATGATATTTTGTATTTGAATTCGGTTTGATTTTTATCCATTCCCCGTTACACTGTGCAATAGTTTTGGCGGTTTGTGACTTTACTACAGCCAAAATCAACACATGCAACAGAAAAAAAACATGTACACAAAGGCAGGTCATAAGGCTTCTTCCTTTTGGTTGTTCGGTTGTTTGTTATATTGTTTCCAGAATCAATGGTTAAACAAAGATACGACAACTGCGACTTTATGGCTACAAAACTGATCATGGTTGGTTACATGGTCTAGTAGTTGGACTATCGTTTACAAAGTGGCGCCAACAGAATTTGATGACAAGATTTATGCAAATATCCCTTGTACCTCCTCCTTCTCCTCCTCCTCCTGCTGCAACAGTGGGAATTTATTTGAATTCCCAAAAATTGCAACGGGCACAACTTAATCTTTGGTTAAAGCACTCGTACATATAGAGGATGCCAAGCAAAATGAGATTCGTTTCGATTCGAGCAACAAATTATGGCCAATGATCGACATTAAATTTATGGCTACAGTGTTAAAAAATTAAACGGTGATTTTGACCGCAAAATTATGTTGACGTCGTATTTAATCACAAAAGAAAGGACTTCATCTTACTCTCTGTTGATTAAAATCAAACATATGGGGAGCAATAGCAGCAACATAAACATCAGCTTCATTCAACAATCCATTGAGCTAACGACCAAACGATCAATCCAGACATCATCCATCGATTGCATCTTATTGATTGATCACGTGTTGGTAATTTCGATGGAATGAATTCTTGTGCGGACCAGCTTATGTTTTGGCTCCCATGCAGACAATGATTTAAGCGGCGACAGAGGGAGGGGGAGGGGTAGAGAAAAATAAATTGTAAATGCTACTAAACTAATTTAAAAACGATTGCGAATTTGCTGCACTTGATGAAGTTTTAATCATTGACAGCGCACCGCCGAGTGTTCATTCATATGTTGGTAACCTGGTAGAAGAACATCAGACAGGCAGATGTGAATTATTCCGGTCTTAAAAAACGGCCGATTTCAAAACTCTGTTCTCCTTCCGTTTGCACGTATGATCGGAGAGTGCTGGTAGGCCTGAAGGATTGTGTCAAATACATTGTACCGTCCAGGTTAAGATCGATGTCAATAATTTCCGTGGAACATGTGTTTTATACGCGATCTTGGCGTTCATCATGCTTCGACGACAACAATATTACTCAGCTTGCGTTGCTGTCTTAGGGTGGCCAAATGCATGACAGATGAAGAGGAGTTTGTGATAATAGTTGTTATCAGAAGGTGACAGTCATTCTTAAAAATATATGATATGAATTATAATTTGCTCTCAGTCTGTGATAGGGGTAATCGACAGGATCATTTTTATTTTTCTCATTAATAATAATTTAATTTTCCCCATTTGTCACACTTTACAACCAATTGCACCTTTAAACAATTTGTCTTATTTTACAGATTTCCGCTTTCATTCCAGCTATCCATTTTCGTAGTCGTAGGAACTTTACTAGAAGTTATCGTGGAAGTGAAACTCTGAACATCGGGAGAAGAGGGCTACTACATTTGTAGAAAATGGGGACTCAAGCCAAAAAGTGTTATGGATGTACATTTTTATGGATATTTTTTTACAAAAATATTTTTTTTTGAACTGGGATATTGTCCTGGCTCAAAACCATTTTGCATCTATATTTAATAGAATGCAAATTTATTTACAAATGGCATGGTGACATTTATTACTTGGCTGCAGACTATCACGATCATGATTTCGACCATGTCAAAAGTCTTTTCAAGTGGCTTCGCAGCGACTTTTCAACATCAAACCCGGCCTCTATAAGGAGATGATTCTCACAAACGAACGAGAAGCACAACTCACTTGCCGAATTTGCGTTTAAAAAATCGCACCAAGTAATAAAGTACACATGCCATCATACAAGCATCTCATTGAGTTGCATATGTAAGTATGTGTATATGCAGGTATAGTTACCCAAAAATACTTCTGCCGTGTCAAAGCTCATTTGTTTTAGATTTTTTTTTCGTTTGTATTTTTTGTTCTGTAATCAATATTTGATTTGAAATAAAGCAAATAAATTTGCTTACTTTAATTTATTTTTATTAAATAAATTACTCAGGTTTTATTTAAAAAGTATATCGATGGCTTATATTCATAAGTGGCTATGAATAAACACACACAACTTTTCAGGAGAGCCAAAAACTGATTTTCTCCTTAATTTTAAGTGTAATTACTAATCATTCTTCCACAGTTTAATCTAAAAAGGATTACTAAACGATACGATTAGAAAGTTATCGAAATTTCCTATTATTCGCGGTTTTATGGTTCATAGCCACTTTTGCACTTTTAAAATTGAGCACTATGACTGTTGAATTAAGCACATAGCCATTAATGCTCAAATATATAAATTAGACTTATTGTAAACTCGATAAAGTTTTTTATGAAATGTTATGAATTGTTGTTTTTTATCCGTCAGATTTCCAAGTTTTTTTTTTACAAAAAGTGTATATTGCGGTAGGGTACGGTAAACAAAAAATACAAATTGGATATTTTTTGGAAAATTTTCACTTTCGCGGTAAATATGGCTAAAATGTTCTCGCGACCGGCTGCATTTTTGTTTGTTTATTAAGAACCAATGTCGCTTGTAACTATATGTAGTCAGTCGCAATCGCTGCGTTTGTTGAAAAATCCAAAATTCGCGGTTGCATTTGCTTATATTTTAACTTTCTCCATGACACTTTATACCCACTTTTATCCTATTTTAGCCTGATAACTTGTGAATCGAAATGCTATTAACGCGAAATGATGGAATTTGATAGTACTATATGCCCTAAATCTAGAAAACTGATTTAAACAAAGTCGTTGTAGCGATTTATAACCTTCGGTTATATGGTGCTCCATTGTTGAACTATTTTATTTATATTATTTTTATGTTCATAGTCACTTATGCAGTCACAAACTAACGTGTGAGTGGATAGAAAAATTTGAAAATGACTTTAGAAAAAAATTTATTTTCCAAATTTATATGACAAATGACATCCAAATCATAGAATAGTTTTTGAATATAAGCCCTCGATATGGGCTGCTTCTACAATTTTTGTTCTTGCAGCCCTTGCAGGGAAACTTGACGAAGAATACTTTTTCCATTCACAACACCCTAAAATTCAGTTTTCTGGTACAGTTTAGGACCAATTCTGAAAAAGTACGAAATTAAACCTAAAATTAATTTTAAGTTTTGACTTATTCTGGCATTTTCTGAGTTTTGATGTATTCTGAGACTCGTAATAGAATTTTATGGCAATTTTTTTGTAGAACATGTTGACTCTTTTTTAAAAAAGGGACCAAAAAGACCCCTACATTTAGGAACTAGAGGGTTAAAATGTTCCTCGTGTGGTTTAAGTGATATTACTGAACACATCCTATACTTAAAATGTAAAGATCATAAAGTTTCCTATGTCGATTCATCATAAGAATGCACATTTTCATTATTTATGAACGAGGGATTTTCACCAGCCCGTAAATAACACCAGACCATTGTTTTGCTTGGATGTAATGACAGCTCTTTAAATTCAAATTTGCTTAAAGACGAAGCCATTATGCCAGAAATTGGGAAATTGGGAAATGTCATGACACTTCGTACTATCATAATGACACTTCGTACTAATATAATATGTATATATAATATATACATATTTTTACAATAGGGATCGTAAAAAGTACCTGACATATTTTATGAGGATTTGAAAACCATGACATCCTTCGCCAAAAAGAAACCTTAACACAAATTAAACGATCTTTTGAAAATAGTCCATCTTTTAGGAGAAAAAAAAACACGCTACGTTGGCAGCACTGCTGTCAATATTCATGTCGAGTCCATGTTGAAATTAAAAGAAACATACAACGAGTTTGTTTTGTAAACGGCTGAAAACCGAAAGGAATTGAAGGCATCCTTCCATTGCAACAGCAACAACAACTTGTGATTATTTTGCTCATCGTTGTCACGTACTCCAACTAAATGTTTGTAGTACATACGGAGGACTACTACTCGTCGTCGTCGTCATCGTCCTCAGCCTCCACATGTAGAGGAGTCCGCTGTCAATAGTGGTGTCGGTGGTGGACATTGCCCGGAAGTTAATAGATTTCAAGCGAGAATGCTTGAGTGTGTGTGTGTGTGTTGGGTATTGCTTTGATATCAAATGAATAAATATTAAACGATGATGTTATGTATACGAACGTACATTTTCATTAAAAACATTTTGCGAAATTGCTTTTATGTGGAATTTAATTTGTGAACCACACAGTACAAGCAATAATAACAACAATTTAGCTTCCTGCTACAAAATGCTCGTCTGATGTCGTTTCGTCTTTTGCTGCTGCTGCTTCTTCCTCGCCGCCGTTTGCACAACACGAGCAAAATTGTTTTGATGGATCCCCCTCCCGGTTGTCCGAATGACCAGGCCGGCCATTCGTTCGAAGTCCGCCACTCTGGATGCACACGTACAGAAATTCATTTTTCTACATGTTATTATTATTATTACGAATAAAAGGAGAGTGAAAAAACTGCTGCACAATTTTCCCCAAGAACTTAAAATAGCCCATTGTGCTGCGATGCAGTGCAGTGGAGTGGTGGCCGAAGCCGAAACTATCGCAGTATGCAATTTGGTTTCGGATATTAAAAAGGTCTAATCGTTGTTATCACAGACGATTATTCCGCCATTCCGCCGATTATAATCGGGGAGAACACGTTCTAAAGCAGTTGTAGGTAGCTGTGTTCCAGCAGCAGGAACTTGTGGATCTTCCATCCATCCGTCCATCCGTCTTGCAGATAATGATTGCGATATTAGATTTTTAATGGTCAATTTGAAAATTACGAGTAAAAATTAAATGAATTAACCAGCAACAGATAATTGCGTGTTTAAGGCCAATTCGACGGTTATCACGGGAGCGCTCAGGTTTTGATCATGAATGAATTCGACTGCATTTATATAAAAACGAAAGATGTTTTTCTTACTTTCTCACAGTAGGGATATTTTGATATAGTGCAAATGTCTGCAACATTTTAAAGGGAAATGAGGCATTCATTTGCAATATCGATAGTCTCCACTCGGTTATGTCCTTCGGTTCATATATTCTTGTGAATCAAATAAATGCGAGATCTTAACTAATCTCCTAAGATGGAAGTTTCTAAGCTTCATGCTAGACCCACTCGCTTGAAACTCAGGTTCATGGAAACTACAAGTTCTTAGGTTTAGGCGAATCTCGTTTCTACTAGAAGATTAAGAAACTTCAAATGGAGGCTTAAAGGGAAACAAACTGGAGGAAGCTAAGGTCTATTACGGAAGAACTTTAAGCTTAATATGGGGTTTTACCTGGATAGCGTTGTGAGATCTTGACCATACATCTTCTAGCAAGAAAGAAAACTCGGACATACTTCGAACACAAGAGATCCCTTGTAATACTACGGGATTTGTCTCTTCACCTGGCATGATCAGTGCGACTTATACAACACTTTATCATGTCGCCTTCTGGTACAGGCATTTGGAAAACCAGAAGCAAATATCACTGAACGTCTTCAAGCTATTGTCGGATAGAGATATGAGTTCCATACTATTCATCTCGTCCTCACAGTTCTTGCAAACGACGTTTGAATCAATACTAAGCTTGTGCAAATACGAGCCAATGAATCTGTATTCCACAATTGAAATCAATTTGAATAGAAGAAGGAAGTCACTGGTCGTACATCTGCTAGGGTATTGAGGCAGTGAGAAGGAAAACTCTGACTCTCTTCGAACACAAGTGGTCCCTCGTGATATCCCATGGTCTCCCCTCATGTCAAGCTTATCATGTCGACTTCATATACAGACATTTAGAACACCAGAACCCAATATCCCTGAACGTATCCAAACCATATCTGGATAGAAAAGGGCTTGACACTCTCAATTTCTTCCTCGTCCCTATTGCTCCTGCAAATGACGTTTGAATCAAAAAAAGCTTCTGAATATGAGAGCATATGAAGCTGTATCGTGTTTTGTTTCACTGTCAAACATCTTCAGTTTGGTCTATAATTTAACCATGAAACGTCTTACAAACGAACAACGCTTGCAAATTATTGAATGCGTGCTCTGTTAAGAAAGTTCATCGCGCGCTTCTTCCATTTCAGCGACGAAGCTCATTTTTCACTCGATAGGTACGTAAATAGGCAGAATTGTCGATTTTGGAGTGAATATCAGCCAGAAGCATTGCAAGAGCTACCAATGCATCCAGAAAAAGTCACAGTTTGGTGCGGTTTATGGGCTGGTGGCATCATTGGACCGTACTTCTTCAAAGATGATGCGAATCGTAACGTAACTGTGACTGGTGACAGCTACCGTGAGATGATATCCAACCTTTTTTGCCAAAATGCAAGATCTTGAATTGCATGACATGTGGTTTCAACAAGACGGTGCCACATGCAACAATGGACTTATTGAGAGACGAGTTCGGTGAACATTTCATTTCACGTTCGGGACCGGTCAATTGGCCGCCTAGATCGTGCGATTTAACGCCTTTAGACTATTTATTGTGGGGCTATGTTAAAGCTCATGTCTATACAGACAAGCCCGCTTCAATTAACGCATTGGAAGACAACATTGAAGCATTTATTCGTGGGATACCGGCCAAAATGTTGGAAAGAGTATGTCAAAATTGGACTAAGCGGATGGACCATTTGAGGCGCAGTCAAGGTCAACATTTGCCTGAAATAATCTTCAAACATTAAATTACACTACTCAACAAAATGAAAAAAAATTCATGTACTCCGGATGCGATAATTTTTTTTGTGTAGATAACCTTGACATGAGCTCGAAAAACGCAATAAAATTTTTTTTTTTTCGTTTGGTTTTTTTTTATTTTTATTTTTTTTTTTTAAATTTTAAAATTTTTTTTTTGGTTAATTTGTTTCGTCCGGCATAACTCGGGAACCACTAGCCCGATTTAATTGAATTAAATTTTAAAAAATTTAAAATTACAATTAATTAATCTGTTGATATATTGTTTTCCTATACAAGCAACAGTTTCCAAGTTAAAAATGAATATATAAAGGAAAAAACTTATTTTTTGCCTAAAGATTTAAATTTTTTTTTTTAAAATCCATAAAAAATCCAAAATGAAAAAATGTCAAATCTTATTACTTTTACGTAAAGTCACATAACCTATGAGCAAAATGAGACAAAGATCATGAAAATCGATGCACGCGTTTCGCTTTTATTCGCAATTGAGTAAAGGTATGAATTTCAAAAATTTGCTCGACATATGCACAACTTTGTCTATGGTAAGGTTTTTTCTTTTTTATTACAAAAAAATTAAAATTTGTTGGGTGACAAAAATATATGACTTTAAATTAAAAAACAATTCGATATATGTACAAGAAATTATCCTAAGGAAATCAACATTAATTAATTATAAAAAAGTTTAAAAATAAAAATATCTAAACACAAAAATAAAAACCTTCAAATTAAAAATAATTATGTGCTTTTGTCTTTCTTTTATATTGTTGTGGGTCTGTTTCTCTTATCAGGAACCAGATATAGACCCCCATCATAGCTTCGTTCCAAAATCCTTGGTATCGGTGCTCAATTTCTTTCATTTGCTGATGAAAACGCTCACCATGCTCGTCACTCACATCGCCCAGGTTGTCCGGAAAGAAGTCCAAGTGCGAGTGTAGAAAATGTATCTTAAGCGACATATTTGCTCTAATTTTTTTATAATTTTGGAGTAGTTGTTCGACGATCTCTCTGTAATTTGAGCTTTTGTTGTTTCCAAGAAATCCGGAAACAATTTGACGAAATGAGTTCCAAGCTGCAGCTTCATTTGGTGATAAAATGTGCTCAAACTGTTGGTCTTGCAACAACTTTTTAATTCGCGGACCGTCGAAAACGCCTTCCTTAATCTTTGCCGATGAAAGGTGAGGAAAAATGGTTTTTAAATAGGCGAACGCTTCGCCATCTTTGTTGATAGCTTTCACGAAGTTTTTTATGAGTCCGAGCTTTATGTGAAGAGGTGGGAGAAAAACATTTTCCTTTTTTATGAGTGGTGTATATTTCACGTTGTCGCTGCCGGGGATGAAGTTAACTCTTTCTGTCCAACTCCTCCTGGTGTAATGATGTTGACGATCGCGGCTGTCCCAAAGGCAGAGAAAACAACAGTACTTTGTGAATCCACCTTGTAATCCACAAAGGATACCGATAACCTTAAGGTCGGCACAAACTTTCCAATAGTGCCTCTCATAGTTAAGGCACTTTAGTAGATTGTCCATGACTTCGTATGTTTCCTTGGTGTCAACGGCATGAGCAATTGGAATCGAAGGTTTCTCGTTGCCGTTGTGCAGTAAAATTGCTTTAAGGCTCTGCTTGTTGCTGTCGATGAAAAGACGCCACTCTCCTGGATCGTAAGAGTACCCGAGTTCACCAAATAATCCGGGAATGTCCTTACAAAAACAGATGTTGTCTTTTTTTGTGTAGTACCTTGCGTATGGTTCATGACGCTTCCTGTAGATTGTTGTCACCACACCAGGAGCCAAGAAACCGAACTGTTGCATGCGCGATGCATGCAACTCTGCATCTTCCTTGGAGAGTTTCAATTCTCTAACCCAATCGTTCAGTTCTGCTTGGGAACATAAGCGTTGACCTCCATGCAATGTATATGTTGACTCGCATTCTGATGTGGTTTCTACTGTCTCCGGATCTGATGTTGGATGTATCGCCTCATTATTAGATGCCCATCTTGAAACGGACGGTTGCGGGTCCACTGGTTCTTCGGAAAATGGCACTGGAAAATTCACTGTTGAAACAGCAGCGTAAGTCCATCGTATATTTTTTCCCACGCCTGTTTTTTTGCTAAGACAGAAGTAGCAATCTGTTACATGGCAAAGCGGAGCTCTCCAAAGCATTGGCATGATGATTCTCGGCTGTCGTCTGAAAGAATTTCAATAATAAGTTATATATGTTCTTGAATTTCGTAATCTACACTTACCTTGAGTCAGCTAGCTATACGTTAGGGCGTACCTCAAAAAAAAAGTTCGCCGTACACCTTCAAATATGAAGTATTATTGAAAGGTAGTTTCAAAAAAATTTTTTTTATTTTTTTATGCCGAACGTAGGGGTCGCGCTTTTACATTTTTCTATATAACTTCTGCATTTATAAACAGATTTTAAAGTGTGATACATCGATGTTTTTGTCTCGACGAGGCCGATTGTCTTTGAAGTCATTGAGCTCAAGCACCCCCTTCTGGTACTTGCCCATCATATCTCAGTTGCTACTACCCTAATGTACCACTCTAATATCAGAAAATTAAAGCTCACATAAAATCATGAAACTCTTCCTAAGGAAGTATGTCGATTTTCGCAGCAGAAAAAGTGTTAAACTAGTTTTTTTCTTATTTTACCGAGAGCATTGCATGTATTTATAAGTTGTTCTTTGTATCTTCGATGTTTACAGTCGGTTGTCAAAGTGTAATACATATATTGGTGTTTTTGGCCCATGCGTTGCTCATCGGTGACCGCCATAGCTGATTCATGCACAACATGAGCAAAACTACTTTGTCACATTGTTTCCCTATTGCAAATCGTTTTACCTGTGAAGTAACGGTCTATATTTTATTGTAACAATAAAAATTAGTTCAGTAATAAGGCGTTGGTGGCTCAACAAAGCATTATTAAATATTTCAATTTCCATTATACAACGGTAAAAAAACTAAAAAAATGTCTTTTACGATCAGTGCATTAAACAACACTATGTTACCGACTAAGTACGATGTTATTAATTATTTCTTGTATCTGCGGCATAACACTAATCCCAATAGAAAATTGAGTGCTTTTAAACAAGAAGCTTTCAGAAGCATTACCCTTTTATGGGAGCGGGCAGGCATTCCAATTATATCGGTATCAGGTGTTCGTAAACGGTTGGATAAACTTCTAGACGATTACTATAAATTGGTTAAAAGTCCATTGAAATGCAATGTAAATGAGTGGAATAAATTGTTCTCAATTTCGCGTTGTAAGTGTGGCATAGAAAGAAATGTTCCATGCAGTTGCACCGCCTCTGATAAAATCCCAGACGATGCGAAAGACTTTTTCATCGATCAATGGGGTCCACGGCTGATGACTTTGGATAATGTTTATCATATGATGTCGATGAAAAATTGCGGTGTTCAAACGTGCTCAATTGTTGCACCATCAAAAGCGGTATATACCGAGTTCAACAGTATTGGGTATCAACCAGGCAGCGATGAAGAGCTAGAATTTGAAGAAAATGTTGGCGATTCCTCAGAGAAGATTAAAACAACATTTACGGTGGCGGACATTTCTTTGCGTAATTTTAGTTCGGCTTTGGATCGCAGCGATACTTCAGTTCGCTACGGTGCCTTGCTTGCGACCATGTTAATAAAAGATTTAAAATTGTCTATTGCCGCAAAAGCCAAAGAAGAGTTATCTGCAGAAACAGCCGAAAATATATGTCAGTTCTTTGAAGGGCTTATCATCAATAAAAATAAAATATTTCGAGAACGTGTGAAGTTCCGTAAGGAAGCAAAAGCGGCGGCCAAATGCCATCAATTATTAAAGTGTATCTCTTTCGATGGCAAGAAAGAGCCAACTTTGAAAAAAGTAACCGAGGCAAATGTGACGCGAAATATTGTTTTAAATGAAGAACACATCACCATTGTAAAAGAGCCTGACTCCAAATTCATTGGTTATGCTACGCCCACTGATAGCTCTGCTTTGGGGATCCAGAGGAGCATCGTGGATTACTTGAGTCGTGAAAACTTCAATTTGGATGACTTAGTTGCCATAAGTTGCGATGGAACTGCTACCAACACTGGGTACAAAAGTGGAGTCATTGTGAGAATGGAACGCCATTTACAGAGACCGCTGCAGTGGTTCGTGTGCCTTTTCCACTTCAACGAGTTACCATTTAATGCGCTGTTAAGATCATTGCTTGGAAAACAGAAAGGACCTGGAATCTGGCCCGGAAGTATCGGAGAAGGCATTCAAAATTGCATACACTACCCTGTAAGTTTAATATATTAATAGTGTTTCGTGTCCGTGTGTTCCGTATACTTTACTTGTGAGCATTTCATTAATTAATAATTCGCATATTTTGTTGCTTATTCCGTTTGGTCAGGTCAAACAAAATTTCGAACGCATTACAATGGGAGAAATGCCAGCGAACATAGATGGGTGGAATATTCGAGGCGACCAGCTTTACTTGTATCGTATGGTTCGAGCCGTTCATATCGGAGAATGCGATGAAAAATTAGCCAGCGAGAAGCCCGGCGCTATTTGCAAAGCGCGCTGGCTAACAACAGCCTCTCGAATTCTGCGCTTTTATATGACGTGTACGCAACCCTCGATGGTATTGAGAAAACTGGCTCAGTTCGTTGTGAAAGTGTATGCACCATTCTGGTTTCTTGTAAAAAGCCAACCACTGGCAATTCACGGAAGTCGGAATGTTTTCCTTTATATATGTTGGATTCGTCAGTTGCCAAAAGATATTCAAGAGGTCATTCATTGAAAATAACGGATATTTTTTTCATCCTGAAAATATTTTGTTATCGATGATAACAGACCCAGATCAACTAGTGCGTTCAGATGCCTATGATAAGATTTTATCAGCCCGCAATGAAGCCACGGGAAGCATTCGACAAATGTTCGGTCCACCAGTTCATAATTTTATCAATTTTGATAGTGACTCATATTTCAATATGATCGATTGGAAACAATTTGAATTGACTGAGCCGCCATGCTTGCAGTTTTTTTCGCAAGAACAGTTAGAAGCATTCCAATTTTCAGAAGAAATTATCGATTTACCAGGTTAGCACAAGAAAAACTTAATTTGATTTGATACATGCAATGCTCTCGGTAAAATAAGAAAAAAAATAGTTTAACACTTTTTCTGCTGGGAAAATCGACATACTTCGTTAGGAAGAGTTTCATGATTTTATGCGAGCTTTAATTTTCTGATATTAGAGTGGTACATTAGGGTAGTAGCAACTGAGATATGATGGGTAAGTACCAGAACGGGGTGCTTGAGCTCAATGACTTCAAAGACAAAAAAATCGGCCTCGTCGAGACAAAAACATCGATGTATCACACTTTAAAATCCGTTTATAAATGCAGAAGTTATATAGAAAAATGTAAAAGCGCGACCCCTACGTTCGGCATAAAAAAATAAAAAAAAATTTTTTGAAACTACCTTTCAATAATACTTCATATTCGAAGGTGTACGGCGAACTTTTTTTTTTTACTTGTAACCTGGTACGCTCTACTGTACGTAGCACCTTGGACATAGAGCACTTGGTGTCCACCGCTCATCTATGTTTGAGACCTTTAAATTGAAGCTCTCTTCAAATGAATCTCTCAATTTAGGTGAAAAACAACGCTTGTTTTTTTTCAGAAACGTATTCTCCGCACATGTAACAAAAATTACTTGGATTGGTATTGCATTCAAATCCTCGCGAACGTTTGCTCATTTTAACTATCGCGTTCGTCGACACTTGTTGAATGAGTAAAATCGATCAATGAAGACCTATTTATACTGTGTATTGTTTAGTATTTTACTGACAGGTACTTATAAATGGTACTACATACCTGTTTCACCATGTGTGAGTCTTAAATTTTCCGAATAATGACCACCCTTAAATGTGGGTTGCATTTCTGTAAAAAAAAGCATACAGGTAGCCAACGGAAAACCCAAATAATTAAAAAAGTCCCCTTTCCTTTTTTCCTTTTAATTGTTCACGCACATTTATTAGCGTTTATTACTTTGCTTACGCAATCATAAAAATTAAATAACCCTTTGTTTATTCCGTTTTGTTAATTCTGAGAATCAAAAAAAAGAAAAAACCTTACCATAGACAAAGTTGTGCATATGTCGAGCAAATTTTTGAAATTCATACCTTTACTCAATTGCGAATAAAAGCGAAACGCGTGCATCGATTTTCATGATCTTTGTCTCATTTTGCTCATAGGTTATGTGACTTTACGTAAAAGTAATAAGATTTGAAATTTTTTTTCATTTTGGATTTTTAATGGATTTTTAAAAAAAAAAAATTAAATCTTTAGGCAAAAAATAAGTTTTTTCCTTTATATATTCATTTTTAACTTGGAAACTGTTGCTTGTATAGGAAAACAATATATGAACAGATTAAGGGAATTGTAATTTTAAATTTTTTAAAATTTAATTCAATTAAATCGGGCTAGTGGTTCCCGAGTTATGCCGGACGAAACAAATTAACCAAAAAAAAATTTTAAAATTTAAAAAAAAAAAAAAAACAAAAACCAAACGAAAAAAAATTTTTTATTGCGCTTTTCGAGCTCATGTCAAGGTTATCTACACAGAAAAAATTATCGCATCCCGAGTACATTTTGACTGTTGACTAGTGTTATATGGACCGTACTATCGATTCAAATAAAGATTTCATGCATTTTTCTGAATTTTATGTGTTTTTTTTTTTTGAAAAACTTTCCTATAGCTTTTAAAGAATCACCCTTTAGTTCAATATTCGTTAATATTATCCAATATTAACCAATGTTCTCATAATTTCATATTATTAGCCCATACAATTATTTTTTGGGAGTGGGAATCCATTGCCAGAATTTATAATATGGATGAATTTAATATTTTTTTCACCACTTTGTGGATTAGGGTATTATAAGTTATTTTTCAGAAAGCGTTAGGTAAGATAAGCGTACTCCTTGTTACTTCCAAAGAGAACACCATAACTGCCGGAATATGATGGGACATGTGTAATTTTTCGATTTCGATTCTCGGCAAGTTCCAACCGAACATCTTAAAGTACTTTCACTAACAGAGACCCCTTTGTTTTACAATTTCTAAGAACAAATTGCCATATTTAAGATAGACAAGGAAAAAGAGCCTACTCTTCAATTAAACTTCCCCCGAGTAAAGACTAATGAGAGTTTTTTCAGCCATTAATTGTCTTCAATTTAAACGAATTATACGAATACTAATTGGATTTTATTAACACTCAGAAATCCTCTGTGGACGGGCGAAGACAGAGAGGCAAATAATTTCCTTATTGGTCCCTATGTGCCGCAACATGACATTTTAGAGAGCGAGATGCCGGCGATCCTGTCCGACACAAACAACTTATCCAGCCGCTTCACGAGTTTATGAGTAATTTGCCATTTTAGCCAGTCTCAGTTTGAACGTTTTTTCCTTTTGTTTGCTTTTCATTCAGCCTTTCAATAAAGTTTACGACAAATGTTTTATGATGACCGCTCATAAATGCTAAACGAGAGCGCTGTGGCTGGGGCTGATGTAGATGAATGTTGTTTGGGCCATGGAAGCTTGTTACCCAAGCTACTCCTGGCTTGAAGGTTGTGGCTGGTGGCGCTTAACCAGACCAAAAACAAGAACAACGTACAATTTGAAGTTAATACAAAAGGCAATTGTTTTGGCCAAAACAACAACCTGTTGCCAAAGTCGTGCCGCAGTGGCATGTGGAGCAAAGCTAGGAGCACGAACACCGAATATTGCCTGTTTGTTCCCTGGCCGTGGCTTGCACAGAGTTTGGTTAACTGGCTGTTCGGTTCGGATCGGATCGGCTGGCTGACTGGCGGTCGTAAAGTGAATGAGTTAAATAACAAACAAATAAACATTTAAAATGATTAATTTAAGCGATTTTATGATACCTTTTCATTGCTGCGTTGATTTATTATCGCCATCATTGTCTTTATCGCTAGCCTGAAGTTTGTTCGCCTTCGCCTCGCTGTTGTGGCTGTTGTTACTGTCGCTGGGCCCGCCGCCACTCACTGACTGCCAGCGATTTGCAGTCAGACTCTTAAAGGTGCCTGGACCTAATGAAGCAGCCAACGACGGCAACATCAACGGCGGCGGCGGTGGTGGACGCGCATAGTGGTTCCAAAAACCAAAAGAGGTAACACTGATCACATCACAATTTCAATTTGTATTTTCTCAAATACAATTTGAATTGAAGACCCGGGTGCCACGAACCTTCAGTTCATGAAAATGTGTTCACTTTCCCAAACTTTTGAACCTCACAAAGACTTAAAATCTCCGGCTTTGAACAATAATGCTCCTACGGCCGTTCGTAAATCCATTCGAATTGAAATTCCTTACAAGATAGGAGTGGGACTGGAAGACCCACTTGTGGAATATGAGACTGAGGATTGTGTTGCTAATTCCGAGTTCATGGCAGCTGCAGCGTCTTCCACGCGGAAGTCTGCGAAATTAAGAAAGCACGCAGTAAGGCACAATGGATCAAAGCGTCTTTGTAGACATCAAAACTGTCCTTTTGTCTCTAAGATCTGCCAGTCTGCCTCTAAGAAGGAACTGTGCAGACTGAGTTATCTGTCCGCAGTCACCCTGGATCCTTCGATCCTGGTACATTTATGTTTATGGGAACGAAGGAGCAGACGAGTTGCTGGGATTGGGATCTACTAAAGGGTGATTTTTTAAGAGCTTGATAACTTTTAAAAAAAAAAACGCATAAAATTTGCAAAATCTCATCGGTTCTTTATTTGAAACGTTAGATTGGTCCATGACATTTACTTTTTGAAGATAATTTCATTTAAATGTTGACCGCGGCTGCGTCTTAGGTGGTCCATTCGGAAAGTCCAATTTTGGGCAACTTTTTCGAGCATTTCGGCCGGAATAGCCCGAATTTCTTCGGAAATGTTGTCTTCCAAAGCTGGAATAGTTGCTGGCTTATTTCTGTAGACTTCAGACTTGACGTAGCCCCACAAAAAATAGTCTAAAGGCGTCAAATCGCATGATCTTGGTGGCCAACTTACCGGTCCATTTCTTGAGATGAATTGTTCTCCGAAGTTTTCCCTCAAAATGGCCATAGAATCGCGAGCTGTGTGGCATGTAGCGCCATCTTGTTGAAACCACATGTCAACCAAGTTCAGTTCTTCCATTTTTGGCAACAAAAAGAACGATAGCGATCGCCATTCACCGTAACGTTGCGTCCAACAGCATCTTTGAAAAAATACGGTCCAATGATTCCACCAGCGTACAAACCACACCAAACAGTGCATTTTTCGGGATGCATGGGCAGTTCTTGAACGGCTTCTGGTTGCTCTTCACTCCAAATGCGGCAATTTTGTTTATTTACGTAGCCATTCAACCAGAAATGAGCCGTCGATTATGTAGACCATAAATAGGACGTAAAGCGCGAAACACATTTCGAACCGAACACTGATTTTGGTAATAAAATTCAATGATTTGCAAGCGTTGCTCGTTAGTAAGTCTATTCATGATGAAATGTCAAAGCATACTGAGCATCTTTCTCTTTGACACCATGTCTGAAATCCCACGTGATCTGTCAAATACTAATGCATGAAAATCCTAACCTCAAAAAAATCACTCTTTATAAGTAACCTTGCTATGGTGTTTGTCGCATCATCGATAGGATCTGTTAAAAAGTGGCACCTTCGTACACTACCTAAAGCGAACTAATATCGAAAGGAAAGGCTTGGATAATAGGGAAATATACAGACAAACCCGGCATCAACAGAACAAAAACGTACCAGAGATCCCTTGTTAGGAAGGAAAGTTTCAACAATGATGACAGTGCTGACTGACCATAGGGCAAGTGGAAACCATGCGCGGCGAATGAAGCTTCAATTCAACGATCACTGCCGCAGCTGCGACTGCGAAGAGGAAGAAGAGACAGTCGAACAGATCTAAGGTGACTACCCAGAAACAATTACTAAACGATCTAATTGGAACTGTTAAAAGTGGTATCTTAATGCAGACCCTGACCGAGCTAATTTAAAATAGAAAATCTAAGACATTTGCCAAATATCCAGATAGACTTGGAAATACCAGAGACCTTCTAAACCAAGAGTGACGGGTCATTTGCAAATGGAAACCATGAGAGACAAACGAAGCTAAAATTTTACGATCATTCCCGGCAACATTACGAGCTGCGACTAGGAAGACCAAGACCGATCCATAGCAAAGAGGCCTCGGGAAACAATTACTTCACGGTATAGATGAGCTATCAGCAATTGATATTAGAGAACTAATAAAATATCTCGATATTCCAGGCTGGATCTCTCCTAGTGGTGAGATCCATTCAAGACGATGCTTTAAGGCACTACTTGACGTTCTCTCGAAGGTAAGCGGCCGCGTAAAGCAACCAACTACCTAGACCAGAGACCTCTTAAACCAAAATAGAAGGAACGTATCAAGGGAGACGGGTCATTTGCTAAATGGAAAACTTCCGATAAGAACGAAGCTACAATTTTACGATCATTGCCGGCAACATTACGATCATTATGAGCTGCGACTACAAGAAGCAAGAAGAGGCGATCGATGCATAGCAAAGAGGCCTCGGGAAACAATTACTTCACGGTATTGATGAGTTATCGGCAATTGATATTAAAGATCTAATAAAATATCTCGATTTGCCAGACTGGATCTCTCCGAGTGGTGATATCCATTCAAGACGGTGCTTTAAGGCACTACTTGACGCTCCCTCGATGGTAAGCGGTCGCGTAAAGCAATCAACTAACCAACTACCATTTTCGAACATGGAGTCCGAAAGCTTTTAGACTTCCGTGTAACTAGTTCAGCAATTTTAAGGACTTTTTTAGAGCGCCTGGAACCACTGTGCGTTGGCGGCGTCTTACAGGTAACCCCTGCGAATGCCAGCTCATAAATCCAAGATCATGGCTTAAGGCTATGGCTGTGGCTGGGATATGCAAAACAACAGCCCCACAAAAGTCGTAAATGTGAGCGATGAGATGTGAGGATACAGCGATCTGGAGCTTAGTTTTCACTTAAACGCCTCAGATGACGTGACGGCGCGACGACAATAACGAGGTCGATGAGACAGCTGAAGAATTACGGTTATTTTTTCGCTTGAAATTACTTTTATTAATGAAATTGTCCCAAAGTACTGAAGAGAACGGGGGCTGCTGATGATGCCGTTCGACCGGCCGGTGGACCAACCAGCCAGTGATAGTTCTGGGTGGTTTATGATGTGTCCCTGCTTGTAAGATAATGGCGTTTAAGATATGTACGTGGCTCCAAAAAGGCCACAAAACACAAAAACAGAGCACACGCAACACACAACCGAAAAGAAACCACCACAAAGTCGTAAATGTCTCTGTTGTTACCTCTCGCTGAACTGGCGGCTGGGCCAGCGAAAACAGCGAAAAACGTTATAAAAATCCCAACAAACATACATTTACACACACACAGGCCATAACAATCAACCATTTAAGGTTATAATCTCTATCTTAAGCAGCTAAGGCCGAAGCCAAATCCAGTGCCGGCCCAGACCAGACCAGGCAGCCAAGTGTTCCCTGGCTGGCGGCAGCAGCGCAGGCAGGCAGGTTGCTTAGACCAAAACCCACCATCAAACACACACACACGCGGAGGAGCTGAGCTACGAAACATGGCCCAATATCTCGTATACAGCGATAAGGAATTTTGTCATGACCAAAATATCAAATAATTGCCAATTTGTTAAATTATGCATTATCGGCGGTATTTTGTTTATTTCGGTCGTAAAAAAGTCCCAATCTCGAGTTTACTACTACTACTGCCGCTGCTTGGCTCAAAATCCAGCAGCAACATTTTTTCGCTGTTGTCGATTTCCTTCCTCGGCTCACAGTCACCCAGTCGTGTCTCATGACCCAAAACAAACCAGACCACAAAAGCAGCAGCAACAGCAACAACCACAACCTACCGACCAAGAAACCAAACAAAAAACTAAACGATTGTCTCGCATCTGTCCGTCCGTCCGTCGGCGGCCCAACAATCCACCCCGTACGTCCACCCGTGGCCCGGCAATTCCTCCCCGTTCCCTTCCCCCCCTACACCGTCCGTCTGTCTGGGGGTCTGTGCTGTTGCTGCCGCCGTTGTTTGGCCGTTTAGGTTTTTTGTCATTCATTTTCAATTAAATCACGACCAAAATTAATGGAAATAATTACTTTTTTCACTTTTTGTTCCAATACGTAGTAGTGTTCACTGCAATTCATACACAATTGAAACGTTTTCTTCGTTGAGACCAACCAGCCCAGCCAGCCAACCAGCCAGCAAAAAACTCACGATTTGTCGTTTTTTTAGTTCTTCCTTTCCTCCTCATTTCATTGCGCTGGAGTCTTGTCTATCAATTAAACGTGATTTTGAAAAAATAAAGAAGATCGTTTTGTAGCTCGTTTTTTTTTCTCGTTCACAGCGAAACAACAACAGTTTCGAAAAAATGTTTAAGAAAACGTGGCGTCTCAATATAAGTCAAACTGAATTCCACCAGAGATGGTAGGGAGGTTTTCCTCTCCGCACCATCTCTATTCGTCGAAGGCTTTGACAAATTGTTGTCAGGACTCTTGACAACGTGAGTGAGTTTCGGTATCTGGGAATCAGGGATAGAAGGGAATCTGTAGCTAAAGATATCTGCGATATTTGGATTTAAATATGTTTTTAATGGAAGAATAGTTCGCACATTATCGGATTAATTATCAATCAGTTATGGAAAACATCAGGAAAGTCATCTAACGAGAAAAATGAGTAGACCATTTTGGTAGAATAAACTTATAGTCCAGCTGGTCTGAGTTTCTTTTTACAGCGGGTCAAAATTTTCAATTTTTGGTTGAAGGGAGCATTTTAGTAAGCGAAAAAAGTGTTGTAAGTTAATGTCTGAGAGAATTCTTATCGTCAGAACTATATTGTGGAATTTTATGAGGATCATTTTCGTGGAAGATCTTAACCCTTAACAATTGACGTTTTTTTTTCGAGAAAATCAAAAAAAATCCTTTCGAAGTCCTTTCCTTACTAAATTTATGTTACAAGTGACATTGCACCTTTACAAGACTACAAAGTTCTAGAGGATACAATTTCAAAAAATATATATATATACTTGTTCACACCCTATGATAACTGTATTAGTGTCGAATTAAAGAGGAGAATATCTATTAAAAATACTTCAAATATCATGTTTCTATCTGTATTAGTTCAGCATTAGCATCTATTTCAATATTAGCTTAGTTTTTCTAGTTTATTCATAACTTGATTTTTAAGAGACAAACTTTAAAAGGTTGTTAATACTAAACTAATAGAGATAGAAGCTTGATATTTAAAGTATTTTTAGCACATATCCTCTTCTTTGATTTGACATTTATATCGGTGTTATAATTGGCGAATAAATATTACAAATAATTTTTGATAAATTGTATCCTTTGACACTTTGTAGTCCTTTTATTGAAAAACTCTATTTCTCCCACAGTTTCAGATGTATATCATCTGGTTCAAATGTAATATGGACTGTCGATCAGTGTAATATGACTTCAGCCTACAGGCGACAGAGAGGAGTTTGAGATAATCGTGAGTTTACCGAACTTACACCACGAGGTTTCATCTACTTTTGCCCGCAGCAATTGTTTCTTCGTCTTTTCGTGTAGACAAAGGAAGTCATCTTCTGGGGTTTCCACCAAATTCTTCTGAAGAGAAAGGAAGTCATCAGTGAAGTATATTCCAAGCTCTCTACAGCAGAAGATACTACATGATAGTAGCAGATATAATCTTCCTAGTTCTTATGCAGAAAAAGGAAGTCCTAGTTCTCTGTCGAAGGAGATACTAAAAGTCTGAAGAGTCAGTAGCAGATGACAATTTCACTAACGTATCTGCCAAGGTAGGAATTGTCATAGAAGATGGAAGCCAACCAAAAACTAACTATGAATGACATCAATTGTATAGAATAATTGGTGACCACCTTCAATATTTTCGTATACTCTCATACTCTCGAGTAGAATAAATTGAGTGAGAATGATGTCAATTGTTTGAAGAAGTCTCTGTCAACTTGTTTGAAGGAAATGTGAGTCTATCCATGAGGTCGAATATGTACTGTATCTTAAAAATTGAGAACACCATAAACTTCTTCGTAAGTCTAGGGTAATAGACGATTTAGCATTTGTTTCTTCATCTTCTCGTATAGGCAACGAAAGTAAGTTTCTGAGTTTCTTCTGTAGGGAAAGGAAGCCATCAATGAAGCATGATAGTAACAGATAGTATATTCAAAATTATTATGTAAAAAAGGAAGTCCAAGAAGATATTAAAAGTCAGAAGTCAGTAGAACATGCCAATTTTGACTGACCTATCTTCCAAAGTAGTAATTCTCATAGAATATGAAAACAACTCCACAACTAACCTTGAATGTCATCAATTATACAGAATTCTTTGAGATAACCTTTAATATTTTGATACACTAACAGAATGCCGAGAACAGAGGTCTTTGTCAAACTATCGCGTAGAATAAATAAAGTGAGAAGGAAGTCATGTGGTATAAGATGTCTCCCCCGAAGTGTTTTAAGGATATGCATGTCGGCCTTTGAGATCGCCTCCATATTGTATCTTAAAAAAGAAGAACACCATCTTCAAAGAAGAGTTTCAGATCAGAAGAGTCTTAACTTGAATTAAGAGGTCTCAAGTTTCTTCTCAGAAAAAGCTGGCCTAGCTTCCTACCTTTTGTCAGCTACAGTGTCTTTGTAGTGTGTCTCTTAAATCTTAGTGTAATGCGGAGCTGTTCAGACTAAGTTGCCTGTCTGATATCAAGCATATATGTATGTCAGAACTCGGGGATTTTTATGGGAACTAACGAGCAGACTAGTTGGCGAGGATGGGATTTACGTTCATTGAAAGTGACCTTCATGTAATACCTACATCGAGCTAATTGGAAAAACTTAGACACTTGTCAAATATCCAGATAGACCTGGTCTAAGTAAAAGAGAAAACATACCAAAGACCTTCTAAACCGAAATAAAAGGAATGTATCAAGAGTGACGAATGAAGCTGCAATTCAAAGATCTCTGCCGTATCTGCGACAACGAAGAGGAAGAAGATACAGTCGAACACTTCTTAAGACTGCCCAGCTCTACTAAACTCTTTGGGAAGAAATTACTACACGAAACAATTGCACAAACCATTCTGAATGGTGTGTGGTCGATTAAAAACAGTGCCGTAAGGCACAACTTGTCGCTCCCGTGAGAACGGCCACGTAAACCAACCAGGGGTTTGTAGATGTTCGTCATTTGATACTTAAAATCGCGATGAGGGAGTATGTGCAAGTTCCTTCCTTCTTTTCTGACAACCAAGGCATACAAAGGTTCAGATATACTCCGATCATCGGTCCCTGAATGACTCTATTTCAACCAGTTAGTTTTTTATACATTTGTCTCTTATACATCTGAATCTCTCTCGAGATCCTGGAGGTCTCTCCTTACCAGCGTGAGAGATTCTCAGAGCAGCGGATTTGTTAGGTTCCTCCACGGCATATCGCTCACATTCACGGAGAATACTGGCGCCGCATAGTTTGTTATTACTTTGTAAAAGGTCTAGTCTTTGTCAGCTCCTTAAGTGCTGCCGGCTAGTGACTTGAGGACCTTGTTCCTACTTTTCAACATACTGTAGATAGTTGTGGCATGGGAGGAGGATTTGTATACCTTAAGAACGTTAAGATTGATTACAGTATTGTTGTATTGTCAACTCTCACATTCTATGTCCTCTGCAGACCATGTTGCAAATAAAAATTGGGAATACGTTGGTTTCAACAAGTCCTTGGGCATACGTAACTATACCCGTTTATACACATACTTACATATGCAACTCAATGAGATGCTTGTAAGATGGCATGTGTACTTTATTACTTGGTGCGAGTTGTGCTTCTCGTTCGTTTGTGAGAATCATCTCCTTATAGACGCCAGGTTTGACGCTGAAAAGCAGCTGCGAAGCCACTTGAAAAGACTTTTGACATGGTCGAAACCATGATCGTGGTAGTCTGCAGCCAAGTAATAAATGTCACCATTGTCATTTGTAAATAAATTTGCATATAGATGCAAAATGGTCTTGAGCCAGGCAATATCCCAGTTCAAATCAAATATTTTCTCCTCTTTTTGACGGACTAAAGTTCTGTTCTTTAATTGTCATGGAATGGATTGACTATTTACGAACTTCTGGTACGATTCAGCAAAACACCGTGAACCCATGTGGTCCACATACTATGATTACTAAATATATAATCACTTAGTTAAGCTTTAACTCCACCCATTCCATGAGATTTAATATATGCACGATGCCAACATTATATTAAAATTTTCAAACACTTTAAATAAACTATAATTTTGCAATAGCTACTGTTGCGTCCGTATCGAAAATTAATCTGAACCGAAAACTCATTCGCTGCTGCTCAAATGTCTGGCAATACATGTTCGAACATATTTATTAAACAGAAGCTGTTTAAGTCACGCAATATTGAAATTTAAACCAAATACCAATCATTTCATATTAAAAAAGATAAATTCATACAAAGAGGCGCACACATTCTCTCTCCGTCGGGCAACAGACTGAAATGGTATCCAAAAGGTGGAGTCCACGCAGAGGCAGACGGACAGCCAAGACAGCCAGAACCAATATTAGCCAATAGAGGAATCCGATTACATTAAATAGATAACATGAAGTGGCCCCGCGTACGTACCACAGCACATGGTGAAGCATGGTGTGAGCAAGGATAGACGTAGTCTCCGGCACACCACGATGATATCGATTGAAATGTTGACAGACAGATTCAATGAAATGTTATTGGAGAACTCAAAACCTACAATTGCACACACACACACACACACACTTATGAACATACCTCGCAAATGGCAATAAAACTCAATGGGAATGGGTTGGTTGTTCTCCTCCAGCCAGCATTGTGAGGAGGAAACGCTGGATGGCAAGAAAAGCCAACGCGTTAACTGATCATAAGGCAAACGTAACTATTGGCTGTTGGGCAAATCACAAAAATAAAACTAAACATTTGGCATGGTGTCTGTCCTTCCGTCCGTCCGTCCGCCTTGAGTCTGTACTTGCCATACCATATGAGGTACACTGTGCACCATGCTACATTGTTGAGGCTGTGGAGTAGGTGCTCTCGTACGCAGGCAGGCAGTCACATGTTGCCTTCATATGCTTTTACTATTTTGCATAAATCATAATGTAATCTGCATCGCGAACCAAACGAAATGAGAATGAGCAGAGTCACAAGAAAAAAAAATGAAAAAAAAAACGAAGAAAAACAAAATATGTCCAAGCTTTCATAATTAACTGGGCACACATACTATATGCCACATGCAGCACATGTGGACAGACGCAATCTTGAACTTAGCATCTGCATTTAACAAAAACAAAACAGGACCACAAGACCAGGACCAGTACCAGCACCAGCATTCTTAAGTCAAGCCTAACAAACATAAACTTCAGTCACACAGCCAAATTTACAGAGCCATTCATACAGAGCCACCAAAAAATTAATACTTGCGTAAACCCTCACCTTTGTGGTGCACTTGGAAAACGCAAATGCTCGAACAGTGGGACAGTATTAAAACTCAAATTGGCAAATTACATAGTAAAATTGCAGATTGCAATATAATACTGGAAAGAAATAATACAAGAAAGAAATAATTCATCACGAATTACCCTTCGAATTATGTTTATACAGTGATGTGATTGAAGGTAAGCACTTTCTCGCCGGCATATGAAAAACTGAAATGTAACTACTTATGTCCACATGTTCGAAAAAAGAAATGCTTTCAACTTCAGAGATCATCCCACGTTATTAATTTATGAAAAATGAATTCTTTCTTTCTTCCTCTTAACTAAAGGTTGTTGTGGCACCGATATTTATATCTGATATATATATACATTGGGAGTCTCCGCATACTTTTCCATTGATGAACAATTAGCGAAGTTAAATGATGATTGAATAATCTTATTTTTAAGATCTGACACGGTGATCACGTTGCTAGGTTTACGTTGCCGGTCTCGCAGAAGCATCACTTAGTGCCTTATGGCACCGTTTTGCATGGCCAACACCACTCGAATAGATTTTTTATATACAGACTGAAGGATTACTTGTTTAGATCGCTAATATTAATTTTGCCTCCCAAAGGCACTGAGCTGTGGGTTTATTAGAGCTGGACAGTCGCATAAGAAGTGCTCGACTGTCTCTTCTTCCTCTTTGTTGTCGCAGCTATGGCAGAGATCGTTGAATTACAGCTTCATTCATCGCGCATGTTATCCCACGTTCCTGCTATTTTGGTTTAGGGCTCTGGTACTTGTTTTCATATCGAGCCCTTAGCGCGGAATTATCGTAAGCGACATTTTCTTAAAATATTTTTTATTGTTGAATTTAAAATTTTATGGGCTGATACATAAATAAAAATTGTCAAAATGTCAAATTTGTTAACGTTTATAAAAAAATGGGGCTAAGATTTTGTCGTAAGTCGCTGCTCACATTTGCAAAGAAGGCAATTATATCGCAAGCGACAGTTTATGAATTTAGGCAAAAACTGTCAGAGATATTTAAAATGTTTTAGATAGGTCTATCAATATATTGATACAATAATAAGTGTATTTTTATACCCTCGGCCATAGAATGAAGTGCTCATCTGTTGGTTGAAAGTACGATAGGTTACGAACGCACTAAGCTAAGAGGTTCGAAGTTCCCAGATATTTGTTTTATATATTTTTTATCGATCCAGAAGAAAAAAGTTTATCCACAGGAACTAAAAGTAGCTCTAAATTATTGTCTTTTTGGAGAACACAAAGCCTTTTTGTATGATTTGTGCCTTATATACAATAATTTAATATACTTCGTGGAATATTCGTATATTAAGCCAAATACTATATACATTGTTTTGGTATTATTTCCCTGCTATTGTGGGTAAACGATAACATTTATTTTATTCAAATAGTGGCAAATTTGACAAAGAAACATAATATTTAGCTTAAAATAGTGATGCAAATTGGCATATTGCCCACAATTCTATAGAGTTAAAGAGTAAACAAGTAAAAACGGTGTTAAGTTCGGTCGGGCCGAACTTTATATACGCCTCCACAGAGGCTTTCGATTTTCGTAGAAATGGAGTAATATTACAGGAAAATATATTTTTTTTAATATAGCCAAACCAAAACAAATAAAAAATATAGAAAAATAAGTGAGTTGTGATTCTCGTTCGTTTGTGAGAATCATCTCTTTATAGAGGCCGGGTTTGATGTTGAAAAGTCGCTGCGAAGCCACTTGAAAAGACTTTTGACATGGTCGAAATCATGATCGTGGTAGTCTGCAGCCAAGTAATAAATGTCACCATGACATTTGTAAATAAATTTGCATTCTATTAAATATAGAAGCAAAATGGTCTTGAGGCAGGACAATATCCCAGTTCAAATAGAAAAATAATTTTATAAATAAATATAATATTTTTATTATTTCAAACCACGCTTATAAGGCAAGGTTACCAATACGTTTACTCTATATATATATATATTTATATTTTCAAAAAACCTTACATACCATAAATATTAATAGTGGATACTACAGTTGCTTGTATTTCATTTATATTTTAATTCCAAATGTACAAATTATGAAAATTTATTATTTCACGTACTTAGTGCAAAATAACCTAACTCCATGATTCAACCAATTTTTGACGTACAAGTAAAAAGTTCAAATTTTGAAAAATCTTTGTATTTTGCATGTCTATCAGTCAGAGCAATGTATACACCGAATTCCATGATTCTAGCATAGGCCATTTGGTTGGTATCTTTTTTACCCCCTTTACGTATTTTACCCCCTTAAGAGTATGTATACACCGAATTTCATTCTTCTAGATGCTGTGGGTTGGTTGGTACCATTTTTATCCATATATTTCCATTTTACCCCTTAAAAGTACGAATTTGGAAAAATAACTTATGTATCTACTCAATTAAATGAATGTACACACCGAATTTCGTGTTTATATTTGTCGTCGTTTGATAGGTACCATTTTTCTCCCTTTTTGCCCAATTCACCCCCTACGAATAAGAATCACTTTATGGTGCACTTTTTGTTATAGGTGGAATGCGTATACTCCATATCAAATTTGGACGTCCCAGCTCCTTTCGTTTAGATGCAAGCGTGCTTTCAACAGACGGACATGGCCAGATCGTCTTAGAATTTTTTGACGATCAAGAACATATATACTTTATAGGGTCTCAGGTCGATATTTCAAGGTGTTACAAACGGAGTGACAAAGTTAGTAAAGGGTGATTTTTTAAGAGCTTGATAACTTTTTTTTTAAAAAAACGCATAAAATTTGCAAAATCTCATCGGTTCTTTATTTGAAACGTTAGATTGGTCCATGACATTTACTTTTTGAAGATAATTTCATTTAAATGTTGACCGCGGCTGCGTCTTAGGTGGTCCATCCGCTTAGTCCAATTTTGGCATTTCCACGTTTTTGAGTAACAGAGACCCAATTGGTGCGAACGGCGACGAATCGAAAATTGGTGGTCATCATTAACACTGGCCGATACAGCTGCGATATTTTCTTCAGTTCGCACTCTACGTAAGCGTGTTGGTGGTTTAATGTCCAACAATGTAAATTTGGTGCGAAATTTAGTCACAATAGCCCGAATAGCCGCTTCAGTGGGTCGATTAAACTGACCATAAAATGGAAGCGCGCAATGAACTTTCTTAACAGAGCACGCATTTTGATAATAAAATTCAATAATTTGCAAGCGTTGTTCGTTTGTAAGACGATTCATGATGAAATGTCAAAGCATACTGAGCATCTTTCTCTTTGACACAATGTCTGAAATCCCACGTGATCTGTCAAATACTAATGCATGAAAATCCTAACCTCAAAAAAATCACTCTTTATATCAGTTTTCGTTAGGAACGTTAACATAACTGGCAACGATGCCAGGAAGAATAATTTGGGCCCCTTTAAATATGGATATTTTGCAGATAGTAGGGTGGACGAAATGAATATTAATTTAATTATTCGTTCAAAGAAAAATTAAATATCAATATTACCTAAAACTTTTATATGAAATTTAATTTAATCATAGGAATTCAAATATGTCCAAAATAGTTTTTTTAACGATTTGAATTACTTTTCTGTTCATTTTCCCTTTATAAAAGTAGTTATCTATTTTATTATGTTGTTTTAATATTTTTTTTATAATAAAAAGTGTGTTTTTACTAAAATTTCCAGGTTTACTCAAAAGAAACTTATATCGTAAGCGCCATAGTTCTTTCAGTATTTGTAGCCGCAAGTACAATATTTGTATCGCAAGCGCCAAAAGTACCATATGATGTAAACCAATGATAAATTTTTAATAATAATTCGTTGGGTACGGAGGAATTAAAACATTTTGCATTAAAACATATTTCATTTTATGCAAATATTTCAAAATAATCAATAAAAACCTTCTCCTATAAAATGTGTGTTTTGGCGTTTGCGATCATTCCGCGCTGAGGGCTCGATATATTGAGGACAAGTTTGTCTGGATATTTGAAAATTGTCTACGTTTTTCGACTTCAAATTAGCTCGATACAACTTTGAACAGATCCTATCGGTGTTGCGATCAACTCCATAGCGATTGTACTTAAAATAGATCCCATTCTCGCGAACTCGTTTGTGTCCATAGAAGTCCCTTTGTCCAGAGATCCATGTAGTAGCGACTTCAGATACAAAGATTCCTTTGTGACCCGTTGTGCCTAAAGATGAAGCAAAGTTTAGTACATGCTTGAAAGACTCTGCAGCTGTCAGGAAGTCGAAATTTACGTTCTAGGCCAGCTTTTTATGAGAACACACCGGAACCAACTCCACAATTAATTTTGGAGCCGTCCGTATAAATGTACCACAGTCTCATATTCCCTTTCCGATTCCATTCTTGAACGGAATTTTCCTGCTGATCACGTTGCAGAAACGAGTAGGGGAGTGGTTGCGCCACAATGTTGTGACGAAGATGACGACTGGCGTCAATATCTACTCGGGTAGTTAGCTTGCCATCATTGTGGACAGCTCCTCAATGCACTGCTGCCTAGATTGATTACTATGCGACCAGTTATGCCTAAAGAGGAAAGAAAGTCTACTGCATGATTCCTTAATTGCGAAGACGAAGACTTTCGCCTGAAAGAAGTTGGAATGAACATCCTAGGCCAGCTTTTTGTTGAGAAGACTCCTGAATCAATTCTACAATCAATTTTGGTGTCGTCCGTGTATATCTCAGTCTGATATTATCTTTCTCACTCTATCCTTGAAGATGTATTTTTCTGTCGAGAAATTGCGGAGTGGTTGCGCCACAATGTTGTAACTTAGATTACGACTGGCGTCAACATCGACTCCGATAGTCTGGCTCCAATGAGATCCACGGACTAAAGAGCATAAAGTGATGGGCCAGCAGTTTTATTTATACCCCTTATTTGGATACCAGGACATAGAGGCATTCTAGGGAACTGTAAAGCTGCGAGCTTGCCAGTTTAGAAACGACCATGCAAGTTCCACAGGGAATTACTTGCTACCCAAGTCACTAATAACAGTTGATAGTTCGTGCTATTCTGCCATGATATTTCCAGTTTATGGTTCTCTCTTATACATTTGAACTTATCTCTCGAGATCGTGAATGTCTTTCCTTACTTGGCGGAGGGAGTAAAACCAGAACATAGTGGTTGGGGTGGATTCTGAGATAGAGGTATGACCATAAAAGTTCCACAGGAACTTGCAAGCACCCCTACCGACATGCAAGCTACAGCTCAAGAAGAAGGCAGTGGTACTGGCGGACATGCAGACCTAGGCACGCGCAGCTTCGGGAAGATGATGAGACCAAAGAATGACATGGAGAGGTTGAACTACCTTCCATTGCTTGAAAGATTATCTACGTTGATTGTAGTATTGGCGGGGCACTGCCAGGAACACCTACCTACGCCAAACGACTTTTGCAGGAGCTTTGGGGACGCGGAGGAGATTAATAGTGTTAAACATCTCTCTCCGGCTATGGCTGGAAAACGTATCAGCTGCCGAATATGTCCATTTTTTTTTAAGTTTGAAGTTCGACCTCCATACCGATTTTAGCGGAACATTCTTGTCTCGCTCTATTGATCCTGTTTAGAACATCATCGTGGGAGTCACCAGACCTAGTTATAATACTATCGAGGTATCAGAAGGAGTCTATTTCTTCAATAGATTGATGGCTCGGGAGTTCGTGGTTGTCGTTCTCATGAAATAAGTTTGGGTTGGGTTAGGTTTAAAAGGATGACCGTCAGTTGGGAACACAACAGACGAGTTCACTCGGGATCGATTGTGGTTACGGTGGAGATTGTAGTATTCGTTTTCATGGGTTCAGTTTGAAAGCCCGTGTGGTGAATCTCTTCAGGTCTTTTTGACTTCCACCACAACCTAACCTAAGCCAACATATACGACTATCATGCCACTGTGCGATAGCAGCAGTAGAATTGTTAGTTACTTTTAAAAGTCTTCTCATACGTAGTTGTGTGTGTTGTTGTTGTTAAAGTTGAAGATCACAACTAACTAAAAAAACTATGGGAAATAATTTATGCCTTCGAATCCATCTGCAGGAGAGAAAAACCCGAAAAACAAACAACAGCAAATCTTAAGCATTCGGTGTTTAACTCCCAGTGCTAAAGACGTAGGAGGACAACACCAACAACCTCAACATCCCGACAGCCGCAGCTTAAGGAGTCACCGACGAAAAAAAGGAAGAAACTAAGAAAGGTACGTAGTACGTACACACACAATTTAAGGAAACAAACGAACAGAAAAAAAACTCATCATCAGCACAGGCAACACACACTCACACAAAGATTGGCGCAACATGCGCCAATGCGCCAGCGTGCCGTAACATCATAAAGCAGCAACATACAGCCAACAACAGCATATGCAGCATGCACCAACCAACCAAAGGCAATGGCAACAAAACGTAACGAATGCGAAAAAAGAAACCTCAAAACAATCCCTAAGCAATCAAAACATGCACCCTCTTGAGAAAATCAACAAAATTATAAATTATCAAATGCTGGGCTCTCTCTCCAGAGACCACTGCGACCGAGACGAAGATGGAACCTAACCAACCAACAAAAAAAAAAACGCAAAACGACGAAAGAAATCCGTCCATGCAACAAGCAACAACAAGACAAAAAAATTGCCGAACAAAATTTATGCACAATTAAATCACAAGCGAAATTATTAATGTGGCCGTTCACGCTTTTAAATGTGAAATGTTTTGGCTGATATTCTGGTGGTGTTGTTGCTGTTGCACTGGTGCTGGTGCTGATGCTGTTGCTGTGGTTGTTGATGTTGCGTTTAAAATCAATAAAACATTTCATATCGATTATTATTGATGTTTAATGCTTCTGCGGAGAACAACATGTTGCCAACAAATGAAATGTAACGCAAATCTCAAGCAATGCAATGCCACGACTACGCACTGTGGTTCCATGGAGCCTATGTGGGAAATGCAGATGCTTCAACAGTGGGAGTGCTAAAATGTCAATCACCACATAACATTGGGGGTAAGGCATTATGAATTACCCGTCAAACACAAATTGTAATACAATGAATCCGTCCAGAGATTTTTGGTTGGATTGTTCCTTAGTTTCTCAACATACTGTTGCAAAGAGGGATCTACAATGGACGGAAAAGCTGGTCTAGGGATCTTTATGGAGATGGGATCGTGAGGATCTGCACGTACAGCCAAGATGCAATCAAGGCGATCATTTATCCTTCGTTGAAATCACGTACCATATTAAAAAAATGGAGGAAATAAATGAAGTTTCCGCCAAAGGACAAATAGCGATCATATGGGTGTAGGGACACTGTATGATCGAAGGTAACGAGAGAGCTGATGAACTGGAAAGAAGAGGATGATACCTCGAATATGTCAACATGGTTGGCGCTAAAATTTAACTGTGAAAATGGACAACTTCAGTCCGTAAGGTGATTGTGGTCTTATCGGACGGGTCCAATGAGAGTGAAGTCAGACGTCTATTGAGATTGAGTAAAGTTGAACTATGCACCACGATGGGACTTCTCATGGGACACTTTACCCTGAGGGCACATCTACGCCGCATGGAACGATTTTAACCTAACCTACCCTTCAAATAATTTGACTCGCAGCCATACTATGACATTACCTGGTTTTTTTCATTCATTTCATTTGCTGGTTAGTTTTCATTCTGATAATTCTTGGAATCCTCTAACGAATATAGGGCCTAACAAATTTATTATCTTCAACATTGTCCACAGTGCTTCGATATCAAGTTGCCGAAGCCAAGAGTGACTTGAACATGCTCTTATTCTGATGCCTTGAGCTTTCCAGTCGATAGCATTTCTGGTTATGTTATCTTGTGGCTGACACAGTGTATGACCGATCTATCTCCATTTCCCATAATTATTTAGCCAAGAATTGTGTGGACTCTTACGATGTCAACGATTCTCAACGAATGTCACGACTTGCAGCGTTGCAGGCTTCGCAAAGTAAAGTATAGACTTAACGTATGGAGAGATAGTTAGACATCCACACCGATTTTAGCTGAATATAGGATTGTCTCGCTCTCTTGATCCTTTTTTGACGTAGTGATAACGCGCTATCATATAGATTAGGGCTTCAGCGTTCTTTGTTCTGTTGAATTACTTCTCTCAATATAATTACAACAACTACGCTGACTTAGGATCAGTATGTCTGTTAGTTCGGTCATCGTAAGATTGCTCCCTAATGTATTTTCAAGTCTAGTGTTTATGATTCTCCCTCCAAGAATCACATTTTAAGGCGGTATATTTGTTGATCCGGTTTAGAGCATCTTCGTGGAAGCCACCAGAGCTTGAGGTTATCGAGGTAGCAGAAGCAGTCGACATCTCCAATAGGTTGATGGTTCGGGAGTTTGTGGTGAGAATGAATCTCATTGTCTTATGTTAGGTTAGGTAGAAAGGAATGATCGTAAGTTGAGAACGCACTTAGTGTTGACTATCCATTCTGGTTCTCGTAAATAAAAGAGACAGACGAAGTAATAAGTCAGAGGAGAGAATAAGGTGATTATATGCCGAAATGATGAATGAAGGGAAACGGGACTATTTCACACCGTTCTCAATTACCCTTCTTGGCTCTATTGAACCACGATGATTTTTCTATGAATCTGACGATGGGTTTAATAAGAGCATCTGCTAAGTCGTTAAAGTCTTCGAAGAACCTGCAGCCTTGGTAGCGAGATGATACTCTTACATTCCTTTACAAGATCATAACAAGTGCTTCGTGGGAACACACCAGACCCAGGAGTTTACTTCCACAATAGGTTGATGGTTCGGGAGTTTGTGGTGTTCATTATCATGAATTTAGGTTAGGTTGAAAGGGATATTCGACAGTTGAGGGAGTCTGCCGTCGAGTTCATTGGTGGCCGACTAAAAGTGGTCCATGATGGTTCCCGTAAATGGAAGAGAGAGTTAGAGGAAGGATTATGTCAGAAGAGAGAATAGGGTGATTATAAGGTGATGTGATAGATCTAATTATTTTTATTGGCCCTACTGAAACACGAGGATTTATTTATGAATCTGACGAGGGGTTTGAGAGGAGCATCTGCTAAGTCGTTAAGGACTTCGAGGAACCTGCACATTAGATAGGCGAGATGATACTCTTGCAGTCATTTTCAAGAACATAGCAAGAGCTGCACTAATCCTTCCTCTTCTTCTTCTAAACAGCTTCTACAGAAGTCTTCAAATGGATGTGATGATCCATGTAAGATTGCTGAGTGTCCTCTTGTCGAGGGAAAATAACACTTTAGCGCGTGTCACATCTATGGCCGCTCAAAGAGATCGAGCTACCATGCAATTCTGTACCACCTCGACCTGGTTCCACGAACGGAATACGTACGTCCAGGGTGGCGGTTTATACTAGGGCAGCCAGCAGAACGTGATGTCATGTGTCTGAATTTGGGTTAATGACAGAAATCAGACGATGTTTCAGCGAGATTTTATCGTTCTTGAGTCTAAGGCCTTGAGATCTATTCGGCTGTTAACAAAAATTTGGAATTTAACAGCTTTTCGGCAATATTAATGGTGCAAATCTTTGTCTGGAAGACCGTACATTCATCAAGGAGTCTGGTGGAACTTCTTAGATTTAAGGATTCGGAGTATACAGTTGATCACCAGCTTTCACGACGCTATCTGATACCCAATCTATGGCTACTTTAAATGTTCTATCACGAATTATTTTCGGTATCATGTCCATGCAGTTCAGATATGGATCGGCGTAGTAGTCCTAGCCGGAAGGTTAATTTCCCCGCTGCTCATCTGAATGTATTGTCCTTTACGAAATGTTCATTGTCAGTCCGTAACATTATGCTTTTCGTGGGAAGTCCTGCATATCGGAGCCACTGTGAGCTAGTAAGCAAATGTAATCTGCATAGGCTAAATATCATAAGAGACTGTGATTCTCATACCACTATTTTTCTGTTATTATTCGAAGACTATTTGGTAATTGCAAGACTTGTTGGGAAGGAAAATATCATCTCCGAACCTACGCGATTGATTGAAATTTGAAAAGACATAAAAAACGAAGTGTCGAATACTACTTGAAAGGGGGCATATGGTATTGTAAGGAAGGTCAGATAGGGAAAACCGATACTCTGGTGGAAGCAACAATCCTTGGAATTACAGAATGAAGGTGGCACGTATATTTCATTCCAATATTATCAGAAATTTTAAATTTAGATATTATTACATTGCCCAACAAATTAAAACTATTTGATTGGAACAGAATAGCGAACCTATAGTTCTGAAAGGGCATGTTGATCATTTTTGTAGAATAAACTTATAGTCCAGTTGATCTAAGTTTCTTTCAACAGTGGGTGGAAGTTTTAATTTTTTGGTCGAAGGGAACATTGTAATAAGTGAAAATGTGTTGTAAGTTAATGTCTGAAAGATTTCTTTTTGTCAAAACTATATTGTGGAATTTTATGAGGATGATCTTTTGTGGACGATCATAACCCTCTAGCACCTCACTTTATGGGCCAATTTGACCCTTTTTTCGAGAAAACGACTTTACAGTCAACATTTAACAAATGAAAATTTTGTAAAAATATCTGATTTGCTTTTTTTGTTTACCTTGCTGTACCGAAATACGCACCCTTTTGTCGAAAAAGATCGATGTTCCAAAAAAAAATGGGAAAATTCTAACCCTAGTGATTTTTTGTATACACTCAGAAACGGATTAAGTAACTATGTACTAAAACTGAGGAAAATTGAACTTCGCATAGTGCTAAGACAAACATTTCTCACAACAAGTACAGACTTTTCCTTGAAAATAGGACATGCTTTGAACTTGATTCCAGTTCATTTTTTTCTCAAATCAAGTAAAATTTACGCAAACTGAGGAACATTTTTATTCAAACCAAGTAAATTTTCACTTAATCTGGAGAAAATGTTTAAGAAATTTTACTCAAACAAGTAAATTTATATTCAATCTGAGAAAAATTTTCCGATTTTTTCCGCAATCCAAGTAAATTGTAACTCAAACTAAGAAAATTTGTAGTAAAACCAAGTAAAATTATACTCAATCAGAGGAAAATTTTCCTTAGCCCAAGTAAATTTGTACACGGCCTGAATAAAATTTTCCTTAAACCAAGTAAAATTATATTCAGCCTGACTAAAACTTTACTTGATAATTGAAATAAACTATTTCGCTTCAAAGTATGCAACACTCATATCAAAAATGACAACATGGAATAGTTCTCAAACGTTTCATGTTACTTCTATCATAAAGAGATGAGCTATTTATCATGACTGCAGCGGAGGATAGGTAGGCTCCTTCGCAGTGAGTGATTAGAATAATGTTTGAAGTGCTTAAGAAGAAACTCTAGGCAAACGAACGAGAATTGTTTCTTAGACTACTATTCATGTATTTTTCTAAACACACTGAATTATTTTTTTATAAGTTCACTAATACTTGAATGTATAAAGAACTTGGCATACATTTAAGTACACACATTAACTTTATTTCAGGGAATAAACATATTTTTAAGTAAAAACTTCCTGAATGGACTTTTTCCATACAAAAAATGCTATAAAAAAACTACTGAATATTTTCTTAAATTTCTTTTTTTATTCGAAAGTACAATCCTTCCGGTTAATAATGGAAAATAACTTCATTTAAATGGCTGCCTCGGCTCCCTACAAATAATAGTCCAACGGTTGAATAGTTGAAAAAAAGTTAGATGGCGGACCCTTAAATTAGCAAATAAAGGGTCCGCCGCCAAATAATTTTTTTTGAAAATGATATAAAAAAACTACTGAATATTTTCTCAAATTTCTTTTATTATTTGAAAGTACAATCCTTCCGGTTAATAATGGAAAATAATTTCATTCAAATGGCTGCCTCGGCACCCCACAAATAATAGTCCAACGCACTATGGTCCCAAATCAATTTTTTTTTGGCAGAAATTCAAATTATTATTTACAACTATGGTGTCATTGGTGACTCCAACTGAAAATTTCCCGCATTTTTTTATTTGTAATCCTTAAATGTACTTTTTTCATTTTCTCGAAAAGAGGATCAAACTGACCCATAAAGAGAGGAGCTATAGGTCTACTCAACAATTTCATTCAGAAATATAATGTCGCTACTCTGTCCCAAAAATGCTTTTGGACAATGTTTTTTATTTTTTGAAACCATTCAACCACTGTAAACTCTTGAATAACAACATGTGAGTGTATGTAAACTTATGCACTCGTGTGTAGGTACGTCTAGTACATTTGGCATTAGGCGCCGGATATGTTAAGAGGTTAAGACGTTAACAACTTCAAAAATTGCTATTAGCATATGATGGCGATGGTGGCTATGGCTGTGGTGGTGGCGGCGTCGGTGCTGGTGGTGTTGGCTGCCAGTGATTGGTGTTGCTGATGTACGAACGACTATGAATTTATGAACAACATTCAATTATTTATTTTACATCATCGCATGCATATTCAAAACAACAAAATTATTGTTAGCATCGTTGCCAATGTAATAAACTATAAATCGAACAAAATGGCAGGGATGATATGAAGATGATGATGTGTACCACTGAGATTTGAACAATATTTGATTGTTGCATTTTTTTCAGGATAATAAATTGCCAGTACATTAAAGTTTTCAATAATCGATTGGACTTATTGGAGATGTACACAATTTGGCATAAGGCAGAAATGTGATGCAATATTTCTTATTTATAAATCATGATTTTGTTGTAGACTGATGACCATTCAACAAATGTAAGTTTGTAATTTAATATAATTAAACCTGGTGTAGGTTTGTAGATATAAACCGATAAATAATGTGACATTTTATAATCTAAAACAAATAATCGCACCAAAATGTTCACGAGTTAATTCCATTTTTCGCTGACACATAAAGCGGTTATGGTCAAAAAGGTCAAATTGGCAGTATCACCTGATACCTAGAAAATCTAAGGGTTGCCAATGCCCTCGTACAGTGCGTTATCAAACAGTCTTAGAGCTGTGAAGAGTTTGTCTTCTAGCTGTAGCTCTACCATTAATAGTTTATTTGAAGCATTCAAAGATCCATTATTCCAAGATTCTCCGTATTTCATGTCTTTAGTAAATAGTTTTTAAAATAATCTTTCGACTGGCCCCATGCCTGTACCGCAATTTAAATACCCCCGGCAACGCGACATCTAATGTAAGTCCCACATAAATCCCATTAAAATTAAATGCGTTAAAATATTTATATCACAGCCGCATTAAAGCCAAATTAATTGGCCACTTAGAATGGCATTAATATTGACCCATCTTTTCCGAAAAATCAACAATTAACCGAAGCATCCAGAAACCAAAAGACAAGGCGACTAAAAAACGAAAAGATTTTTTTTCTTTAAATTAATTGACGCTTAAGAACATCTCAATGGCATAATCTCTGCCGTAAAAGAGGCTTAAACCTTAATTAAGCTGATTTTTGGTCGTTTCGTTTGGTTACGTTGCGAGAAATGAATGCTCATTTTAAAAGCGCATAACTCACACGTACATACCAGATGGACGGACGGACAGGCAGACAGGCGGACGGACTGACAAACGAATGGTTGGACATTTGAACGGGAGAGTGCAACAATATGCACAAGACGAAGAAGAAGACAACTTTGTATGGCCCGGTTGTATGATACAATTAAATTAAGTTAGTTGGTCATTATCAGATGAGCTTCTGGAAATGCGGCTGGCTGCCTTTTCGCTTCTAGACGGACGACTACTATCATGTCATTTTAAATGACCGCATGGACGCACGGACGGGCGTATGGTGGTCACAATGTACTGTGTGCTGGCTATGATGGTGTTTATGGCTAAAGCAAGAAAAAAAGAAAGGCCAGCCGACCAGACGTGTCTCAGCCAAGGAAAACCTATGGCGACCACACACATCGCAGCAGATTTTTGGAAGAGCTTCTGTAAACACGAGACCCGGCCGAGCAGATAGATTAAACCGCCGACAATAAATATACAAATAAAATAAAATGGCATAAAAAACGATGATATTATCATAAATAATGTAGATCAACGTGACACTCTGTGCGCTGCTCTTTTCACTGCGTGCTAGGCATGTGGTATGACAATTTTGGTAAAAGTTAGGAGAATAGATATCAAGCCATTCGTGGAAAACAAGTTGATTTTGAATATTAATTAAAAATTACACTGTCCAACAGAATAAACGTTTAGTCCAGCTGATCGGAGTTTCTTTTCACAGTGGATCAAATTTTCAATTATAAAGGGTGATTTTTTAAGAGCTTGATAACTTTTTTTTAAAAAAAAACGCATAAAATTTGCAAAATCTCATCGGTTCTTTATTTGAAACGTTAGATTGGTCCATGACATTTACTTTTTGAAGATAATTTCATTTAAATGTTGACCGCGGCTGCGTCTTAGGTGGTCCATCCGCTTAGTCCAATTTTGGCATTTCCACGTTTTTGAGTAACAGAGACCCAATTGGTGCGAACGGCGACGAATCGAAAATTGGTGGTCATCATTAACACTGGCCGATACAGCTGCGATATTTTCTTCAGTTCGCACTCTACGTAAGCGTGTTGGTGGTTTAATGTCCAACAATGTAAATTTGGTGCGAAATTTAGTCACAATAGCCCGAATAGCCGCTTCAGTGGGTCGATTAAACTGACCATAAAATGGAAGCGCGCAATGAACTTTCTTAACAGAGCACGCATTTTGATAATAAAATTCAATAATTTGCAAGCGTTGTTCGTTTGTAAGACGATTCATGATGAAATGTCAAAGCATACTGAGCATCTTTCTCTTTGACACCATGTCTGAAATCCCACGTGATCTGTCAAATACTAATGCATGAAAATCCTAACCTCAAAAAAATCACTCTTTACTAAATACATTATACTAAACGAAAATATTGTTGTAAGTTTATGTCTGAGAGAATTCTTATTGTCACAACTATATTTTGGAATTTTATGAGGATCATCTTTGTGGAAGATATTAACCCTCTAGCTCCTCTCTTTATGGGTCAATTTGACCCATTTTTCGAGAAAATCAAAAAGGTCCACTCAAAAAAATGCCAATGGCGGTCACAAAGACACCAAAGTTGTAAATAAAGCTCTTCAAACTTAAATATCAAAATTATACCCTTATACAATTTTTTTTCTAAATTAGTAACAGAATATTCAGTTTTATTTATTTTTTTTTCACTGAACCAACACTCAGGGGATGTCCCCTATAAATGCATCGCACTGTGTTGGCGGGAGGAAGATACGGTATTGGAAGGAGGAAAGAGGAGGGAGTAGTGTTTGCTGACCTTTGTTTTTAAGTTCTGAATGTCATAATTAGCTGGGAAGATATCTGCCGGATGTGGATTCCACATACGGATAGTGCGGGCGAAGAACGAATTCATTCTGTAATGTGTGGTACGGTCGGTTGTCCAATTGATAACAAATGGGTGAGAATTCCTGGAAAATCGCGTATCTCTACCGAACGTTCTCACGGGCGGTATAAGATCACGAATATCCGAAGAACAAACACCGTGAATGTAACGATACAACAAGGACACACAAACCACATTACGACGATGTTCAAGGGAAACAATAGAATTGGATATCCTACCGTCACCTGTCAACACCATCGCACTCCTCTGGACACGGTCAAGTAGCTCCAGTGATGAAACTGGAGCACCCGACCATATATGGGAGTTGAATTCCATCTTTGGTCTGATGTAAGTAGTGTAGATATTGAGAAGATCAGTGGAAGTGAAGTATTTCTTACATCGGTTTAAGAGGCCTAGACACTTGAATGCTTCTTTCGACACATCAAATACATGCTTTGTCCAACGAACATCGCATTGTATTTTCATGCCTAGAACATCAAGAGTATCTGATTGCTCAATATCTACACCGTTCATTAAAATCGACGCCGTTGGATCAGCGAATCTCTTGTGAGACAACAAGGCGCACTAGGTCTTACGTGCATTAAAATCTACTCTATTAACTTGACCCCATTCGGAAATGGCCAGTAAATCCTGGCTGAGTGACTCATCCAGCTATCTTCTTTTGTGCTCAATTTCTTGACGACTTGGTCTATGATCGAATGAGTATGAATGACAGAGGTTGCTGTCATCTGCGAATGAGTATATTAGATTCAAAGTCCGATCCAAGAGGTCGTCGATGAAAATAAGAAAAAGGGAGGGTGAAAGGAAAGAGCCCTGTGGTACTCCTGCGGTTAACCTATGCTCATCGGATGAGAACCCATCTATAACAACACGTATAGTGCGATCTCTGAGAAAGCTCAATATAAATCGAGAGAAGTCACTACCAACACCAAAAGCGATAAGCTTTGATATGAGTGCGCCGTGCCAAACTCTATCAAAGGCCTTGGAGATATCTAGAGCAACAACATTGCTCTCAACAAGCTTGTGAATAGATCGATTCCGCTTTTCGGATAGCAGTGTCATCAGGTAATTGTTATAGCTGGGATATTATTGAAAACAACAAGGTGTATTTACAATTTTTCTTTATTTATTTGCAATCTATGGCAAGAGAATAAAAGATAAGATAAGAGAATAAAAAATAATGTAATGCAAAATTCAGGTACATTATTCAATGTAGGTAGTATTTTACTTCAGTATGAAGGGAAGGTCCAATACATGCAGCCTATTTAAACGTCTTGTTTCAGTGCTGTCGTCTAGAAGACATATCGCCAACAGATCAGGATGGTTACTAAGTCGCGATAAGTATTTTTCGGAGAATCATTGTGAATTATATCATTTCTTACATACCAAGGCGAATTCAATACTTGGCGAAGAATTTTTGATTGAAATCTTTGAATTATTTTTACGTTGGATAGCATCTAATTGTTTTTTTAATATGGGATTTCGAATTATTTTATTTGAATTCGATGTATAAATGTGTAAGTTTTTGACTCTTATTGTATATGTAAGGGATAAAAAAAAATCGTGCAACTTTTTTGTTTGAATTGCTTTAGTCATACGCGACATACCAGAAGATGCAAAACTTCTACATTTATCTATTGACTAGCAGTGACCGCTACTTCGCATGTGGAGTTTTTAGATAGTCTTCCCTAACTAACCTTTTCTTCTTTCCTCTTCCACATGTTGAAACATTTTTAAAAAATACTTTGTGTTGCTCATCTAAGTTGGTACTTTATTTGATACCACGTTTATCCTTTTTCATCACGCATCCGCCTTTAAATTTTTTTTTTTTGATAAATTGAGTTATGTTTTGCGTCCACGTAGTTAGAAGGCTGTACAGTGTACACATCGACATCTACGATTTCAGCTACAACAATTTGGTTGGTATCATTTTTATTCCTTTTTGTCGGACCCTCTTAAAAGTACAAAGCTCCATTTATGCTGAGCTTCGTTTTAAGAGGAATTTTCGTACCGAATTTTATGATTTTTGCGGTAATACATTGGTTGGTACCTTTTTGTCTCCCTTCCCCTCTTCAAAGTTCATATTTAAAATGCGCTTCTTCTATGTTTTATGTTGCGCTTCTAAGTGGTCAGAGGGATGTACACACCGAATTTCATGATTATAGCTTTACTATTTTAATTGCTGCCATTTTCCCCTTAAAAATACAAATTTCGAAAAATCCTTTTATGGTGCGCATCAAAGTGGTCAGAGGAAAATACATGCCAAATTTCACGACTATATATGCAATACAATACAATTGGTACCATTTTTATCCCACTAACCCATTAAAAGTACAAATTTCGAAAAATCTATTCATATTGCACTTCTATTTGGTCAGAGGATTTTAGACACTGATAATACATGTAATACATTCGTTGGGATCATTTTTATCCCTTTTTATTCCATTTTTCCCTTAAACGTATAAATTTCGAAAAATACATTTATGTTGCAAGTCTACGTTGTCAGAGGAATTTACATACCAAACTACACGAATATAGCAGCAATATTTAATTCGGTACCATTTTTATCCCTTTTTGTCTCTTTCCTCCCTTATAAGCACGAAACATATATATATATAGATTTTCTTTAACTAAGCCTTGTTTTCTTCGTTATAATCTTAGCTATTACAAAATAGAACTGAATATTCTGTTATTTAAATTACCAAGGACTTATATTTCCAAAATGAGAGCACAAATAGGCAACATGTGAAACAATATATAAGTAAAATAATTAAGGATGCTACATTAAAGTGTAGGGAAAATTATTATGTGGAAAATCTTGCTGCTGTGGGAAATGATTCTAAAATATGTTGAAGGTTTATTAACAATAATCTTGGTAGATCTAAAAGTAATATTACTGATTTGAATGACTTGCAGAGAATGAGGATATCAGATGATACGATCAGACGAATTGTTTTAATAACTATTTTCTTTCTTCTGTCAGAGATCTTAAGCAGCAAATTGAATCATATCCTGGTGACAATTTCTTGATCAAACGAGTCAATGCTTCTCACTTGGTAATATTAATATTGAAGATATAATCCAAGTGCTATCAAATATTAAGGTGAATAAAAGTCCAAGCTTTGATAATATTTCTGCTAAATTTACAAGGGAATGCGGGGAAGCTGTTGCACCAATTTTAGAGGATATATTTAACAGGTTTCCGGATATATTGAAGGTTCACAGAGTAGTTTCAATACCAAAGGGAGTCAATGTAACGTCATTGTATAAATATCGGCCGACAGCAGTATTGTCTACCGTAGATAAGATTTATGAAAAGCTGCTTTATGCTAGATTATTGTTTTATATGAAGGAGAATCGGCTATTGTGTGCTTATCAATTTGGCTTCAGAAGAGGTTGTGGCACTCAGTACGCTATATCGAATGTTGTGAAGTTTTGCAATGGATTGGATGAGGGTTTAATGGAGTTTGCGGAATATTTTTTAATTTAACTAAAGTTTTTGATCAGGTTGATCATAGAATATTGAAATATTGCGGTATTCAGGGAAAGGAGATATGTTTGTTTGAAATTAATTTTGTTAACAGGAAGCAAAATGTTCATATTATAGTTTTATGGGTACAGTGGATTATGGAGTACAACAGGGAAGCGGGTTATTGTTTTCGATATATCTTAATGATCTGAGGAATTTGGAACTGGATGGTCATCTTATTGTATATGTATATGTTGATGGCAGACTTGAGTATGAGATACATTCAATGCAGTAACTGGGAGTAACATTGCAGAGTAATTTATCTTGGTGCAAGCGTATGGTTGATTTAAAGAAGAAAATTGTTCCTGCTGTTGGTATTTTGTATAAGTTGAGGAACAAACTGAGTCTTAAATCCAAGCTGGTGATATTTCAAGCTTTAATACAGTTCTCCAGATCCCTAAAATGTATGCAAAACAAGACCTTGAAAGTTGTATATAACACAGTACAACATTTTTCAGTTCGTTGATTGCCAACTCAATTCTGAGAACAGTATGTGAAATTATACCCAAAAAGAAGCGGTTCAAAAGCAAAAAATTGGATGCATTGCTTGCGGAGGTTTGTTGGTGGAGTTCCACAATTATGCAGTTTGAAGAAAGCACCGAAGATGAAGACATTGAAATTGGTGGACACAGTGAAAGAAACACGCCCTTGAATAGTATATGTATCTCGGATGACGATACAGACTCAGACCATGAATATGAACAACCTACGAAGAAAACAAGATCATCAGAACCACAAGCGTCAACTTCTGCAAGCATGGATATTGCCAATAATTGAAAAAATGTTCTGAATTTTGTTTTTATGCATATTATAATTGCGTATTAATTGCATATTATATTATTTTCATAAAGTTTTTATAAATTAATTTTTTTTTTGCATGATAATTTTTTAATTTTTAATTTTATTTTATTTTTTGAAATTCATACCTTTACTCAATTGCGAATAAAAGCGAAACGCGTACATCGATTTTCATGATCTTTGTCTCATTTTGCTCATAGGTTATGTGACTTTGCGAAAAAGTAACTACACTTGAAACTTATTTCCGTTTTGTATTTTTAACTGGGAAACTGTTGCTTGTATAGGAAAACAATATATGAACAGATTAAGGGAATTGTAATTCTTAATTTTTTAAAATTTATTTCAACTAAATCGGGCTAGTGGCTGTCCAGCTATGTCAAATAACAGGGCCTAAAACGTGATAAATTCCCCTATACGATAGTACTAACTTCAAATCGATATTAAAAATATTTCGGCATGTAAGAAGACAAAACGAATGATGCAGAAATTATTCTTTTTGGGTATAATTTCACATACTGTTCTCAGAATTGAGTTGGCAATCAACGAACTGAAAAATGTTGTACTGTGTAATTTTCCAGTAACATATTCAACAATTTCATTGTATATGGATTAGACTAAATCTGTACTGCCAATTTATGAACTGAATGAATACCAGGTACTATTATTTGTTTATAAATGTATTCACACATCGGTCGTCATATTTTTTTATACAAAACCAGTCGAATTTTGCTACTTCAGAATTTTGAATCAGGCAAATTTAAGAATTAGAAAAAACAGCGAATTGATTTTATGGGGAAATAAGTACAACGAATTGTCGTTTGAATTAAGAAATATAGCTCGAATATCAAATGTTAAGTACCCCTGCAAATACTTATATGACAAGTTTGAAACACTTCTATCATAATTTTTATAAATACTTTTATATCTTTATTTTGAATTGATATTAAACTTATTTATTTGTATATACATTAAATAATGCCAGCCTGCCTCAGTAATGCCTTCAAGGCGCTGGGACCAAATGATATACGAATGTAACACTATGTGTACAAATAAAATCCAATAAAAAATAGTAAAGGCACCTTCGGCGGAAATTAGAATATTAGTATTTTTAAATGTAATATCGTTTTCGATTTGAGAATATCATTGCCTGGGATTTGTATTTTAGTCTTTTGGCTTTTCAATTAATAAATTAAACAATTAATAAATCGACCGTTTTATATAGTGAAAAAATTTGAAAACCTTCGGCGGACAAATTAGTTTCTGATGCGCAAACATCTATGCTGCAAGAAGTAATATGTTGTTTTATTTTTTTCGAAGGGCAAACACAGTGTCCGAGGTATTCCACATCCAAAACAAAATTGACCAACAAAGATAATATGATACATCGACCCATGAAAATGGAGACTTTTTCATTTGAAATATTATCCTATTGTTGTTAGAAAAATTAAATGTAACGTTCGGAAATATTATCCCATTGTTGTTACAAAAAATTAAATGAAACGTTCCAAAGAGGTTGACATTATTGTCAGAGTTGTATGGAAATATTTTTGGAAGATTTTTCATATTTTATGAGTGATTTCGGTGTGATATTTTTTTCGTACTTTAACTTTAGATATGCAATGCAGGGGCTATGCAACTGTGCCATTACAACTGAAGGGATCCACCATTAAAAATTTTAATATATGAGCGAAATTTCATCAAAATTGGCCAAGCCTTGTGCAAAGAGTATCATAAAGTCCTCGGCTTTGCCCTATTTTCTACTCATTTACGATGAAGGGCCACATCTCGCCTTTAAATACCCGACTTAATAAGCCACACCCCATTGAGACAACACTTAGTTAAAACCATAAGTAAAAGCATGCAGCAGAACCTGAAGAAGAATACGAGCAACGAAAGAACGTGCGCTTGCATTGTACTCGTATTTCCTTGATGCATTGAAAACGCCTTCTCGGAAGGGTTAACAAACACTCCTCGCGAGCGGGCACACACACATACAGGCCGGCGTGTACAACCAACAAAATAGCATTGTGAGAATTTTCTGGCTTGAGCTGCAACTCGGCCGGTCGACCGACCGACCAGCCAACAACAGTCATGGATCATGCTCCTCAACTGAAAACTAAGGTCAAATCTTAAGAAAAAAATCCCTCGAACAGGTAGTCACAGGTCCGTCAGCTAGCACAGCAAAAAAAAAGACAGAGAAAGAAACGCTTTGGCCAGAAAGCAAAAAATAAAAAATATGAAATTCTCCTGAAATACAACAAAAACCGGCGGAAAAAAGATTCATCGTGGTCATACTACTACGCATGCGCTTGTCTCACGTTTATCTGGCCAAGTTCATCATTTCCTTGCCGGCCGTGGAGGTTCTTCATTTGCATTGTTCGGTTCGGTTCGGTGCCACGACTGCCACTCTCTTCTGGTGAATATGGTTGGCCGGTGGCTGACTGGGGCCGGTTGATGTTGGTGATGCCGACTGTCCGAGTTAATAACATCTAATTTGTCATCGTTGAAGAACTAATTTTTCTTAAATGATAACGTCAAAACCGGCTACTAGTTTTGATCGTTGATCGTTGCTTTGCTTTGTGTGAGGCCCTCCCCAAAAGGGAAACTGAAAACTGGTGCGATATATAAACGATGATTATGTTAAACATTAACAACGACAACAACAAAAATCCTACAAAAACAAAACAAATCAATGTTAGGCAGTGTTGTTGCTTGAACATGATGATGACGATGATCGTGCGACTTCAAGAACAACTTTCTCATGAAGATCTTCTTTTTGATTTTTTTCTGGTAACTCCGACTTGGCCCTCTAAGTTTCCTAGAAATTTGACAAAAGTTTCTGTTTGTTTGTTTGCTCAACAAATTTTCTATAGAAATTACAAATTCTTATAATTAAGACAGAAATTGTGAATGTGAGTTTATTTGATTTAATTTGATTAGGAATCTCTTGTTGTGCAGTGTCAGATTGGAGATTTTGGTCGGGTGGAAACAGTGGCTACTACATACTCGGACATGAGAATACATGCAGTTATAGTTGTTAACATAATGGCGCAGATAGGGATCCTAAATTGTTTGGCCGATGACAACTGTTTTAATCATTTAAAGTCGCCCGAAATGCTTTTCAGGTTGTCGAGGCACAAAATTCCATAGAAATGCAATGTGATCTTCTTGGACCATCCCAACGATGGATAAACATTTAGTTGTATTCATTTTAAGTGAGATATTGACATCAGATCCTAAATATGGCGGAAGGTAGCTAGGTTCCACCCAACAAATTACAAATCAACTAAGGATTTAAATAAATTTCAAAATTTGGATGAACTTTGTATTTTTGGGCTAAAATGATATTACTAGATTTCCCATTCCTTCCAAAAAATATCCGATGATATCCACAAGCGACTGAATGGCTTCGCCAATATGGTCAAATGTGAATTATGAGCTGAAGGAATCATTTCTTCTAAAATGAGGCGTCATGCTTACGGACTGATTGTTGATTTATCCCATTATTACCCTCTGTTCCATATGAGGACATCTGCTTAATGCCATACAAATGACCAACAGTTTTATTTCGTTAAGTGCCAATACTGCTCTCAAACAAATTTATTGAATTTTTCAAAGGGGAAATTAACATGTGGAGCTTCCTCCGACTTTTATTTCAAAAAATTGACTTAAGTCACTTTTGGAATAAACAATTTGCATATACGGGGATAATCCTGCAGGGCATGATAAAATTTAAACTAATTAAAGTTTTCAACGTGAATCATTTGTGAATATAAATCGTTTCGCACAAATACTTAAATACTTGAATTAAATAAACACCGAAGCCCACAACATAAACATAAAATTGAAGAATTCTCCGCAAGTCACGCATGCAAATCCTCAGTCTGTCCCGGAGAACAAGAAGAAAGGATACAGCGACGCCAACTGGTGGCTGTAGCCGGCATGGAGGGCAGATGGAGGCAAACGTAGTTGTGTGGCACCAATTGCAATGCAACCGTGCAACCGCAGAGCTGCATAAAGAGAGGGTGGTCGAACTGAGAACTGAAAGTCTGGTGGATCATAAGTTGCAGCAGTACAAGAATAACGAACAACGAATCAACGAAAATTAAGAAGAAGAAGAAGAAAAAGCGAGCAGTGAACATGCACTAAAGCTCATGTAAGTGATTTTGTTTATGATTCCTGACCATCAACAGCAACAACAACAACAATGGAACTACCACCATCATCTCAGCCACTACTATTCCAACAGCAACAACTACAACCAACAACTCCTTGATAGAAACGATCATATGCCGTGTGTTTGTTGAGCTTCTGTGCCATTTCTGCCTTAAGATTTACTCCTTCGTACACTTCACAGGGTTTCAATGGACAATGTGAAGCTTAAGCTGATGCCGATGTTGATGCTGAGATGATACCGTGCAAAACTTTAAGGTTGTCGTCATGATTTGCATCAATGATGTCCGTTGCCACCGCCACCGCCGCCACTCGTCCGAAACATTGTTATAATATGAGCCGAGTCCCAAAGTCCACTACAGTCCATCTTATTCCAAAACTGCTCGTGCATGTACTCACTCGGTTGTAAAGTTTTTGCTGTTGTTGTTGTAAGTTTTTTTTTGGAACGACGACGACGACGACTTGCTGTCAGAATAATCGATATAATCGTTGCTCGTAAATCTTGCAACAGAAAAATCCCGGTGCCTTTGCACAGGTTCCTGTAACAGTGGCTCCACCACCATGTCATGCGGCTGCTTCTGCTGCTGCATGCATATGTACCCTCTTCCGTACATATCCTTAAGATACGAGCACAGCATGGCCGGAATTTGCTGCAGATGCCATAGGAAAAAAGTCAAAGTAATTTGCTTTCAAAATAGAAAGAAAATCCATAGACCAAAAATCTAATAAAATATTTAGTCGACTGTAATGAGCGCTGCTGGACAGGGTCAGTTGTCCAAAAAAATCTATGCAAATAAAAAACTAACAAACTAAACAATAGAAAATAAAAAAACTAAAATGTTTATACCCTGATCGTCTTGATCGTCATAAAATTCTAAGACGATCTAGCCATGTCCGTTCGTCCGTCTGTTGAAAGCACGCTAGCATCTAAACGAAAGGAGCTAGAATTTTTCCATAAATGTCTCTTATAGTGAGTCGTAGATCGGTTGGGATTGAAACGGGGCGAAATCGGCCCGAAGGAAAAATTTTTTCACTCACAAGGACTAAACATACCCATAAAAATGTCTAATATTTTAGCGTACTTAAGCATGTTTTTTGAATATGTCTGTTTATATTTGCTTGATATTTGGTATGCGCATTCCCCTTATAGCAAAAACGTGCACCATAAAGTGATTCTTATTTGCAGGGGGTGAAATAAGGGCAATGAAGGGATACAAATGGTACATATTAAACGACAACAGCTAGAAACAGGAAATTCGGTGTGCACATTCCTCTAATTGAGTAGATACATAATATAAAAGTATTTTTTCCAAAATCGTACTTTTAAGGGGTAAAATGGGAATAGAGGGATAAAAATGGTACCAACCAAACGGATGTACATAGAATAATGAAATTCGGTGTATACATTCCTCTGATTGCATAGACAAGTAAAATACACTGATTTTTCAACATTCGTACTTTTTGGGGTTAAAATGAAAAAAAGGGAATAAAAATTGTAACAATCAAATGACCGCAGCTAGTCAGAAATTTGGAGTATACATACCTCTGACTGTGTAGACACGGAAAATAAACTGATTTTTCGAATTTTATACTTTTTGGGGTCAAAATGGAAAAGGGGATAAAAATAGTACCGACCAAATGACCGCAGCTAGAGTCATGAAATTCGCAGTATTCATTCCTTTGACTATGTAGACATGAAACAAATTCGTACTTTCAGGGGATACAATGGGTACAGAGGGATAAAAATGGTACCAACCAAACGGCTACACCTAGAATAATGAAATTCGGTGTATACATTCCTCTGATGCGTAGACACTTAAAAAAACGGGTTTTTCGAAATTAGTACTTTTTGGGGTTAAAATGAAAAAGGGGGTACAAATAGTACCAACCAAATGTCAGCAGCTATTCGGAGTACACATTCCTCTGATAGCGCAGAGACGGAAAATAAACGGATTTTTCAAAATTCGTACTTTTTGGGTTTAAAAGGGAAAAAGGGGATAAAAATAGTACCAATTAAACGACTACAGCTAGAATGATTGGTTGAATCATAAAGATAGATTATTTTGCACTATGTACGTCTGATAATGGATTTTCAAAATTTGTACTTTTGGAATTAAAATAGAATGGAAATATAACCAACTGAAGCACCCACTATCTACCAATATTTATGTTATTTAAGCTTTTTGAAAAAATATATATAAGAATATTTATTTTTTGAATTGACGTATTGGTAGCCTTGCCTTATAAGCGTGGTTTTAAATAATAAAAATATTATATTTATTTATAAAATTATTTTTTCACGAACCGGCCGAACTTAACGCCTTTTTTACTTGCTTTTATTTATTTTATTTTATTATACATATTTAGATTGCAAATTAAAATAAATAAATAAAACAGTGTTGGAAATTTAGATTAATCAGTATCTAAATTTTCACTACCAGTTATTTCAATTTTAATGACCACTTACAGACAAAGTCTTCGGTAGAAACATGTGTTTTTGGGTAATGTTGGGGTCTAATAGAGCTATGTCCCCTAATTGGGGTTTTTGTTAGCATAATTTTTCCCATTTAATTTTTCAGTCCGATTTTACGACCAGAATGAAGAGTTTCTGCGTATCCGACATATCTGAAGTAGTGAAAACCTTTTAAAGTCGACAAAAATCAGAAAAGTCGTACAAGCGTGAACTGTTTAATCCACAAACATTGTGGAAGGAACAATGAGAGCTTTTCTCAATCAACGAGCTGCCCGAGATCTAATTTTATACTCACTGAACAAGACTCCCAATTGTCGCAGTATGATACCGTGAACGCGTTTTTTAAAGGGGCCAGTCCACTAGGTCACCATGATCGTACAAATGAATGCTTCTAGATTATTTTCCTAGACCTGACACTTTGGAAGCCTTGAAAGACATCATTGTGTGAACCTCTGATGAAATGGACGCATAAATACACACCGAACTGTTGTCTTGCAATTTAGCTTAATGACAAAGCCATTGCTGAACTACACATCATGTGGCCTGTTCTGTTCCGACTGGCGTCGCAATCCACTCCACTCCGAAAATTCCCCCCAGAGACTCTTGGTTCTGCTAATGGTTCCCTAGGAAAGGATAACCTATGGACACATTGCTACACAGACGGATCTAAGATGGACGGGAAAACAGGATTAGGGATCTACATTGAATACCTATCCATCGAAAAATCATACCGCCTACCTGACCATAACACTGTATTTCAAGCAAAGATCAGGGCGATAACGGAGTGTGTAAAAAGGCTAAATGAACAAAGCAGACGCGGGAACATAAAGCGATTACAAAACCCACGGTGAAATCGCGTACTATATTAGAATGTAAGGAAGAGATAAACAAATTCTCCACCTAAGAGCAACTAGAAATCATATGGGTGCCAGGACACTGTATGATCGAAGGTAATGAAAGAGCAGACGAACTGGCGAGAGTAGGGTCAGGCCTATAATCCGTCAATATGATAAACGCCAAGCCTTTCCAGGCAACGAAAACTGAGCTAGGGAAGTGGGCAACTACAGCCCATAGATTAACCTGGGAGTCGTCCACAGTAGGCGGTACGACCAACGTCTTATGGGGTGGTCCCAATGAGAGCGAAACCAGACGACTGATGAGGCTGAACAAAATCGAACTCAGCAGCATGGTGGGACATCTCAATGGTCACTTACCCCTGAGATCGCATCTACGTCGCATAGGGCGGTCGGACTTGGATGAATGCCGGGCCTGCGGGGAGGACACCGAATCGTTGGAACACTTTCTCTGTCACTGTACTGCATTCTCGAGGCTGAGAGCCAATCACCTCTCGGGGTCGGTAATACCTAACCTGGAGCACCTTAGGAGCATAGGATGGACGAAATTAAGGAGGTTCATGATTGGCACGGAATTCCTAAAATAGGGAAAATGAAAATGAATGACCCTTCTACATACTTTCTTTCTTAATTTTGTTTCGGTTTCTTTCTGTAATTGAGAGCGCACAACTATCCGATCTTCTGGCCTAGGTGTATACCTTAGGATATGAGTCACCCTCGACCATATGATCGAAGCGTGTTCTGGGTGTAATAACAGCTCTTGATACTCTTCGGATTGTTATTCAGTTAAAATTCAGCAATTTTGCCTATGATGAAGGCTGACCTCACAATTCTCATCAAATTCTCTTCGGTTGCTCTTCAGCTAACATACACATCGCCAAAAATAGAAGACAATTTATATCTTCACTTTTTACCTGGTAATCCACATCGAAAAACATAATAGAAAATTACAGGAAAATTTTCACAAGTTGATTCCATTTTTTGGCTGACACACAACAACATATAAGATAAGGCAAAGGACACAAATAACAACAAGTAAAAAAGGCGATTTTTGTAGAAGTGCAGTAACATTATAGGAAAATGTTAAAATTTTTTAATATAGCCAAAATAAACCAAATAAAAATATTGAAAAAAAAAATTAATAAATATAAAATTTTAATTATTTTTAACCACGCTTGTAAGGCAAGGCTGCCAATATATTTATACTATATATTTCGAATTAATACTTCAAGTCATTTCAAAAAATAAATATAAGGCAGCAATCTTCAAAAAAGCTTAAATACCTAAGGGTATTTCCAAAAGTACAGATTTTAAATATCCATTATCTCTCACGTAACTTCATTTTGCCGTAAAAGTAAAAAATAAAGTACGAACTTTTTATTTTGGGAGTCTATGTAGACAAGTGAATGTATACACCGAATTCCATGATTCTAACTGAGGCCATTTGGTTGGTACCAGTTTTATCCCTTTTTTCCCAAATTGCCCCCTTAAAAGTACGACTTTTGAAAATTTCTTTATTTTACGTGTCTATGCAATATAGGGATGTACACTAGAGCGTACCAGGTTACAAGTAAAAAAAAAGTTCGCCGTACACCTTCGAATATGAAGTATTATTGAAAGGTAGTTTCAAAAAAATTTTATTTATTTTTTTATGCCGAACGTAAGGGTCGCGCTTTTACATTTTTCTATATAACTTCTGCATTTATAAACGGATTTTAATGTGTGATACATCGATGTTTTTGTCTCGACGAGGCCGATTTTTTTGTCTTTGTCTTTTTGGAGCTCAAGCATGATTCATGATTTTATGCGAGCTTTAATTTTCTGATATTAGAGTGGTACATTAGGGTAGTAGCAACTGAGATATGATGGGTAAGTACCAGAAGGGGGTGCTTGAGCTCAATGACTTCAAAAACAAAAAAATCGGCCTCGTCGAGACAAAAACATCGATGTATCACACTTTAAAATCCGTTTATAAATGCAGAAGTTATATAGAAAAATGTAAAAGCGCGACCCCTACGTTCGGCATAAAAAAATAAAAATTTTTTTTTTTAAACTACCTTTCAATAATACTTCATATATATATATTCGAAGGTGTACGGCGAACTTTTTTTTGAGGTACGCCCTAATGTACACACCAAATTTCATAATAGTTGGTACCATTTTTATCCCTCTGTTCCCATTGTATCCCTTGAAAGTACGAATTTGGAAAAAACCTTTTATTTTTCGTGTCTACACAGTGAGAGGAATGTATACTCCGAATTTCAAGACTATAGCTGCGGCAATTTGGTTGGTAACATTTTTATCCCGAATTTCATTATTCTAGGTGCAGCCGTATGGTTGGTACCATTTTTATCCCTCTATTTCCTTTTACCCCTTAACAAATTTGGAATAAATACTTTTAAATTATTGATCTAGTCAATTAGAGGATTGTCCACACCGAATTTCGAATGTTTCTAGCTGCTGTCGTTTGATAGATACCATTTTTATCCCATATCACATAAATTTCAAGTAAATATAAGCAGACATATTGAAAAACATGCTGAAAACTCTAAATATTAAATGTTACTAGGGGTATTTTCAGTCCTTGCGAGGGAAATTTTTTCCCTTTGGACCGAATTCGCCTAGTTGCAATCCCAACCGATCTACAACTATAACACCCATTTATGGGTCTACGGAAAGTTCTGACACTCTCCTCCTCCTATGTATGCGTTCTTGCCGCTTTACTATCCGCATCCAAAAATAATATTTTTAAGTGGAAGTATCTATTGGGACCTAACAAAACCAAGGCTCAGCTTAAGTGTTATCACATCATAACTGACATTGTTTTCAACAAAGAACTCCAATTTATGCGTCAAGGAGAGTTGAGTTGTGGCAGTCGCATCATCTATATTAATTGGTCAGTTCGATTACTCTCGCAGGAACCTGAAGAAAATAGGACATCTTTGACAGAAACAATCATTCGTTCGTTTCAGCCATTCCGCCGATTTTCCTTCAGACTCCTATCAAAAACGATTTAAACTACCAAGATCCTCAAAATATTAGCATTGAATATTGAAAAATAGTATCTTAGGGAGATATTAAATAAATAAAAAAAGCATAGGAGGAGCATATTATGAGGATCTATCTAATCGGGTGCTCTAGGATTCCATGTAATTCCTCGTTTTTATTATAACCGTGATATCGAATTGTTATTTAAAAATATTGATCCAGCACTACAGTTCATCGCGTACTTTCGAATGTGATACTTAAACTGGCACTATTATACTTTTACTGAAACTGAGTTCATTGAACCATTGAACTTTGTATAAAAAAGCAATACCTACTCCTCCTCCTCCTGGTACTCGTTTAGTGAAATTAAGAAGGAACTAAATTCCAATTATTGAAATTGTGCAAGTTCAATAGGTTATGTGTCAATAATGTATTGAATTTCATTTAGTTAAGCTGAAACCAAAACGCATGCGCAACAGTTGCATAGTTGTTACAATTGGCGACAATACAAAGTAACCAGCACTCCAGCACCAGCATCATGACTGTTGCTGTAACAACGAGTGGTTCTTTGCCAACTAAACCAGAGACCGAAAACAGACGACACAATGAACCTGCGAATGGTGTTGACTTGTTGGTTTCGAATTAATTTATTTACCAAAAACCATTGGACACACAGCACAGCTCAGCACAGCATATATCCAAAAAAGAATATCCGCAAGACTCAAGCTAAGGACAAGGGCATAAGTAGCGTAAGGCTGGCTCTTGGGTTTCTCGCCAAGATGATCTCGTTGACCAAATGCTGGGCGAGCAATAAGCAGCAGAAGGACCTAAATCCCACAATCACCTTAAATCGCAATGACTTATGACAAAGAATTCAAAACAAATGTTTCCGCCACGAATCGTTAAGTGGTCAGTAAGCACCATTTTTTAACAACATGATCTCCAGCACTTTGGGAGGACAGAGAGAGAACTCGCAGGCGACTATTCCAGTGTGCCTGCAAACAACAAAAAACGGCAGTGTGGTGGGATGCTGTACTGTGACCTGCAACATGTGGCACGAAAATTAAATAAAATTGAATTTAGATTAGAGGGGTAAAAGTTTCACTGGGCAATCAAAAACAAAATTCAAACGATTGAAGAATTCGTCATGAGACATGACGGATTCCTTTGTCAATTATGTTTGAAAAATTATCTCATTCAAATGGTCTCCGTGACTGGATCGAAAAGAAACGATCGGTGAACTTCAACCTCACAGATGCTTTGAAAGATTGTTGTTGGTTCGCGGGCACAAATCAGTGATTTCAAATAGTCTCAATTCTCTTCCGGGTCAAAGAAGAAGGGAGGTTTCAAGAATGAGTTTATACACGTATGCCTCCAATATGGATTGCGAAGTTGTTTCCGATGTCTTCTCAGAAAAAGTTGGTCTAGCATACCAATTCCGACTTCCTAACAACTGCAACGTCTTCACATTCCTCTTTATCTTTGTAAACAGTCAGAATATCTAAACGCACAAGATCTACTCTCGTATGTTAGTTCATTGATTCTTCTAGATGAATCCCAACACACTTAAGGAAGCATGCAATAACTTTGCTCTTTGTCTTTGTAGACATACAGAATGCCATTTTATCTCAAAGATCTAACGGCACAAAATCTGCCCAGACTGAGTTATCTGTGCTAACTCATCCTTCTATGGATCACCGCACATAGGGACTTTTATGGGAACGAACGAGCAGATTGACGAGGATTGAATCTATTTTAAGTACTTTAGTTAAGGAGTCTGTCGCAACACGGAGACAGTCGGTTGAAAGTTGTATCTTCAGACCTAGACCGACCTAATTGCAAGTGGATGAGCTTAGACTCATGCGAAATATCCAGGACTCAATCAAATAAAAACGCCTGCTGACGGCCCTTGGCCAATTGAAAATCATGAACGAGGAATAAAGCTACGAATAAACAAACACTGCCATGGATGTGACCACGAAGAGGAAGAGTAGAGAACTTCCTATGTTACTGTCCACCTCTATTAAATCCATTGTACAGGACCACTTGGGACAAAATACTTTGATATGATATTCGGAATTGATAATTGAATTTAATTACAATATTTTTCTTTCTTCTAAGATGGATATAACAGGCCTTCCCGAAGGAATGTGGGAATGAACCACTCTAAAGGTACATTAAGCATCTACTGAGTGATTCTGTATGGTGAGCGGCAACAGAGTAATCTAACCAGCATAAGGTAAGTAAAAACTAGCACGACCTTGAAGTCCATTGAACATCGGGTAATAACGCTTTTTTGGGTTTTTATTGCAAAAAATCCAATCTGTAGTTGGAACTTCGAGTCACCCAGATCCAAGTCATCGGGTTGAGCCTATAAGAGTCAACTATCATGGCACGAAACCGCTCGCTAATAAGTAGTCGATATAGGACCAAAAGACGGCGCTTGGCCTAAATCCACTCCAGTCACGAAAATTCTTCGGATGCAATGAAGTCTCTTCACAATCTGTAGTTGGAACTTCGAGTCACCCAGATCCAAGTCATCGGGTTGAGCCTATAAGAGTCAACTATCATGGCGCGAAACCGCTCGCTAATAAGTAGTCGATATAGGACCAAAAGACGCGCTTGGCCTAAATCCACTCCAGTCACGAAAATTCTTCTTATGCAATGAAGTCTCTTCACAGTCCAAAAACTCTGGGACCTTTGTACACATATAAGCATATAACTTAGTTGGTTATCAACCGATTTTCACTTTATTATCGAATTTGAAAAGAAGGGATATATAAACTATTTAAGAAAACTTAAGAAATCTGTGTGGTTTTGTGCAGCAAACAAAATTTTTTAAAAAAGTTGTAGCCATTTTTCAAGTTTGGCAATGTTTTTGCACATTATTTTGTTTGGTAATCAAACCACTTATAAATTTACTGTAATAGCACATTTAGTAAGGAGTAAAACGCAGTTTTGTTTTTAAACATCCATTAGTAATTGACTAAGTTACTAAAGTTTTTATTAATACTAAATGTTTGCAAAAATTCAAGTTTTGGTCAGTTAACATCTCTCATTATTTTACGAATTGAAGTCCAATCAAAATAAATAAAATTTATAAAAACAAAATACAAATGATAAAAAAGCATGGCTACCATTTTAATAAAAAAATAATATGGGAAAAAATTTGCATTTTTACAAAAAATTAGTGTTGATAATGACTTCAGTAACTCAGTCAATTACTAAGGGAAAAACAAAGCGACGCACAGAGGGTTGAAATCGTCAAAAATGGAGTTTAATTCGGGGAAGCCTTCGGGTCAGGTAATGTTTATATTTTTTCAATATTTATACCATAATCAATAAAAGAAAACACAATTTGAGTACAGTTTAGTGGAAAAAATGTTTTTCCTTGAAAATAAATTAATAATCCGAACGTGTATATAATCTTGTTATCCAATCCCAACAAAACTTGGTACATCTATTTTTTTCGCATCAACGATGGACGCTACTAAATTTGAAGCAAATCAGTGCAGATTTAGAGATATCTTCCATACAAATGTCACTCCCGATTTGACATTTTTTGCTCTAGATACCACATATTATAACCGATATGGTTCAAATTTGGCACACACGTTTTATTTTAACTATAAAAATGTATGGTAAAAGTGGGTCACATCGGTTTAGATTTAGTTATATGTCCCATACAAATGTCGCTCCAGATTTGACCTTTCCTCTCTAGTAACAAAATTGTTTACCCATTTTGGTTTGCATTTGGCACTTAACGTTATATTGCACCTAGAAACAGCTGTAGTAAAATTCGGTGACACCGGTCCATTGTTTGATAAAGCCCCAATACAAATGTCGCACCAGATTTGGTGACATTTGCTCATAAAGGACAATGTTTCGAATGTGTCCGACATTAAACTGTCACAGATATTTTAATACATTTTGAATTGGTAGTAAATTACTTTAAATAGGATAGAAGATGCAGGGTATCATACAGCCGGCATCACCCGACTGTAGTCTTTCCGTACTTGTTATACCCTACACCACTTAGTTTTTATATAGGGATGTTTATAAGATTAAGATTTATAGTGCAATTTGGAATCTCATTCTCCATTGTTTGATAAAGCCCCAATACAAATGTCGCACCAGATTTGGTGACATTTGCTCATAAAGGACAATGTTTCGAATGTGTCCGACATTAAACTGTCACAGATATTTTAATACATTTTGAATTGGTAGTAAATTACTTTAAATAGGATAGAAGATGCAGGGTATCATACAGCCGGCATCACCCGACTGTAGTCTTTCCGTACTTGTTATACCCTACACCACTTAGTTTTTATATAGGGATGTTTATAAGATTAAGATTTATAGTGCAATTTGGAATCTCATTCTGCTTCTGTGAATGTTTTTCATTAGAAATAAATGTTTCATTTAAGTATTAAGTGTTAAAAAGACTTATTTTTCAATACAAAATATTTAAATATTAAGTTTTCGTCGTATTCTAAATTCCACTTACTGATATTAACTTTTAAAATATGTCAAATTTAACTTTTCACAACTGATCGTGTAAATCTCAAAATTTTCTTGACTTTCAGGCAGTGCAACTGTGCAACCAACACATGTCATTGATATTTCGGTAGTGATGTAGAATTTTATATTCTTTAACCGTATAATAAAAAAATTAAAAAAAATAAATTTTGATTTCTCCATTTTTGGCGATTTCAACCCTCTGTGCGACGTTTTACTCCATACTAAAAGTGTTATTTATATAGTGATGCGGTTATCAATATAATGTTCAGAAACATTGAAAAACAAGTTGAAAAATGGCAAAAAAGTGTTTTCTGGACAAAAGCATACAGATTTCTTAAATTTTCTTAAATAAGCTATATATTGATCGAAATCTCTAGGTTTCTTCTTTTCAAACCCGATAACAAAGTAAAATCTGTTAATAACCAACGAAGGTATATGCTTATAAGCTTTCAAAGGTATGAACAACCGGTTTTTATCCATAACTCAAGATTTTGGGGGTGTCTGGAAAATTTCAAATACACACTCAAAAAAAGTGTACTAAATTTCAGTAAAAATTAACTAAAATTAAGGAAATTGGTATCTGTTTGGCACCCAACTCAAAATTTACTCAATATAAGTTTATTTTTACTTGAACGTAGCATGTACGTATTCAAATCAAGTAAAATTTACTCAAAATGAGTTTTATTTGCTCATTTTAACTACGAATGTATTTTAATTGAGTCCATTTCAGAGTATCAATTTTATCAAAATTTTTTTTTCAGTTCAGATTCTTGTTCTCGACAGTCGATAATACCTACAAAGAAAATAATATCACGTCCCAGAGTTTTCTACTTAATTATTTTTTATAGCACAGTGTTACACTCTCTACAAATGCTAAAATTTGCGAAACGGTTCAACCAAAAATATGCTTCCTCAAAGAACTGCCTACTGCTCCAGAGCCCAATCAGCGGATGTACGATGGGTTCGGACCTTATAAGCATACATGCCTAAGTATTTCACAAGCTGAGGCCATAGAAAAGCAAACTGCATGATTAGGTCTGCAACAACACTTCAGCGACATTAGCAGTATTTTCACTTGATCGCGCGTTTCGGCTCAATTCAATGACGGCTCGATCGGTAAAAGAACCGTGTGGTTCCTTTTTTTGTTGTTGGAGATAATTTCGGCGGCAAATGTTTAGAAAAAAATCAGCAAGTTGATGCCACAGGTAGGATAATATAAAGCTTTGGATTTTCATCGACACTTTCAGCAATATTATCGATTAACCAGGCGACTACTCGATCAGTAGCTGTCGGTTTTGGTTGAATTTCGCGATAATCCTTTGAATTAAATGCAGTAAGTCATAACGGTTGGGGCATATCTATTGAGTCGCTCTTATGTATATGAAATCCACAAAAATATTAGGTTTTCCGTTTGTCTTTCCTGGCATATTTTTTTTATTTAGAACCAATTTCCATGCTTTAAGTGCCAAATAATTTCCATTACTTATGAAACTTCCTAATATTTGAATGTTGGTTGAACACAATTTATATTATTTTGTCTTCATTTGATTTTCGTACCGAAGGTGAGTCCCCACCTCTTTCTACGCCTTCGTTGCTGCACCATAATTTAGGCCTTTTTTGGTGGCTGGTGCCCTCTCGTCGTTTGTACGTTGTTGTCGTCGTCTACTCAACGCATGTTGCTGCTGTCCGCCCGTACGTCCGTCCGCCCGTTTGTGATTTTTAGCTTTTGTGGATCTTATAGATCAATATATTAGTTGGCTTTTTGGTTTTAAGTATATTTTTTTTCGAGGTTGAGAAAATTTTGTGGTGCTGGCTGACTGCTAACTGCTGACTGGTGTATGTTGCCGGCAGTGCAGTGTAAGCCGATGTGTGTAACCTTTCCATTGACAAGCAAATGCACTCAACTTAAAAATGTCCAAATGTTTTGTGCGAGGCAACCAACGAACAAGGGAAAACGCACCAAAAACCTTCTTTCTGAAAAGGCAGTATTTGGCATATTTCTGCAAAAAGCCGCATTAGGTGCCTCAGTTCTTGTTTGGCGTTTTTACCTCTTTTTTTCTTCTCTCCTGCATTTTTGGTAATTTATGAGTTTGTATTTTGCTGGCAAAACCAACCATTACTGCGGGGGTACATTCACAGTCGCACCAAAGACCAAAAACCTGTACTGTTGTTATTTTTTTTTCAAATATTTCCACCAAAAAGTCCACAGAAAAAAAGGGGAAAGAGTCAAAATTATTTTAGGCACTGTGGTACACGGGAATTTTAAAGAGTTCGAGAGAAAAATGAATGTTCTTAGTGAAACAGGTTACTGTGATTTAATGATTAAATGTTCCCCTGCTTATTTGAGAAAAATAGGAAATTTTGTAGAAACCTAAACCACAATGGCATATCATCTCTAAAAATTAAATTTGTGCCCATACTCCCGTTTCCCCACTGTGCTAACGCATGAGTACGTTGCTTGATCCTGGAGAATAGAAGATCTTGGAGAAATGTAAAGAATTTGGGCAAAAAATTAATTTTCTTACAGAAACTGGGCACAGTGAAAATTTGTATACCTCCACCTTAGAATGGGGGTATATACTAACTTTGTCATTCCGTTTGTAGCAGCTTGATATATTCAACGGAGACCCCACAAAGTATATATATTCTGTATCCTGGTAAAATTCTAAGACGATTTAGCCAAAAGTCCTACTCGCTACACCTCACGACAAAGATCCATGCGATGGAGTTGGAGGAGCTTTAAAAAGAGCAGCGGCAAAAGCAAGTTTACAGCGTCCTTCAGAAAATCAAATTACATACGCTACATATTTGTTTAATTACGCAAAATTACTACCAAAAATCAATGTCTCATTCAGCTCGAAGGAGGAATGTGCTAAAGATATTGATATTTTAGAGGGCATATTTAATCAGTCGATTGATATTCCCAGAACAAAATCATTGCATGCATTTCTTCCATTTTCAAAAACAGAAGATATTACCAAAGTGTTTTCAAATTCTGCCGAAAGCTCCAAACCATTAAAAATAATTCGATAAAAAAATATTGTTTAAATTATCTTTCTATAAATAAAAAGGCAATATATGTATGTATTTTAAAAACTAAATTCTGAATTCTCACTATTTACTTTTAAACAGTTTTCCCCAGATTCAGGGTATATCGTGCTATCAACACCATCATTTCACCGTTCATTGCAATTTGAATCCCAAGTTATTGACTAAAATACATGTGGAATAGGATAGGTGTTGCCTATAAAGTCCAAAACTGTGAATTTGAATTTTTTTTATATGAAAATTACAAAACATAAAAGTCATTCACAAAAATCATGTTAGTAATATCTCCCGCGAAAATGAAAATTTGCAAAATTATACAATTTATATTTTTTGTTTGCCGCGCTCTACTGAAATATCCACTATTAAAAGCACATGGACACGTTTCACAAATTTTTACACTTCTCATCTTTTAATTTGGTATTTTTGTGGTAGGGAGATGTGTACTATTTGATTTGTAACTCAGAAAGTTGATTCGTGGCCATCCTGAACCTTATAGTGTATATAGAGAACAAAATAACCTATCACAAAAAAATATTTTAAAAAAATGGAGATATATTTTTCTTAAAAATAAAAAAATATTTTTTTGTTTTTAAATTAAAAAAATAAAAAAAAATTGGGAAGCCTTTTCAGTTTTGAATATTATGACAAAGGAATTTTCCGATTATATTAACTACAACCAAAGATATGAGATCTTTAAAAAAATGCAATGACATTTTTAAAAATGACATAACTTTCACGATTTTGAATTTAAAACCTTTTTTTTTCTTAAATTTTGCTTATAACCTCAAACTGAACCTACGTGCACATTTTCATCGAAATCGCAGACCTAACATGAAATTATTGATCGGTTTCCCATGGAAGTACTCAAATATAAAATTTCACAGTTTCACAGTATTCCGATCATCAGTATAGAAGTTATAACACTTTAAGTTTAGGTACTTTTGCCTGATGTGTGTGGAAGGTACTGGAAGAGGCGTGGCAAAACCTGTCATATTTAGTACACTTAAAGTGATTATAAAAATATTATCAAATAACAAAATATAACTGATTCCGAATATCCGTGTGGAAGTTATAAGGGTTTTAATTTAACACTGGAATATGGGCTATTTGTGTGGGTAACAGAAGGGGCGTGGCAATTTCGCCCATCTTCGAACTTAAACTAAGTTTGGGAAAAATATTACCATGTGCAAGGTTTGAATCGATTCCTTAACTCCTTTCGAGAGTTGTCGTGTAAACCAGCCAGCCAGACGTACGGACGGACGGACATGGCTCAAACGCCTTAAAAAGTCGTGAAACGGATTTGGTCCAAACAGACATAAGTCACTCCTTCAATGCGTTACACTTTTTTCTGTCCCGAATGATATATACCCTCCTACTCTGTAAAGTGTTAATATTTAGATTAAAGTTTGAAATTTCAAATTTGTTGCGTAAACTCCTCTTGTAGCTTGAAAGCACCAAAAATAAATGGTACCAATGATACGATAACAGCTAGAAACATGAAATTTTTGAATGCACATTTCTATAATTGCGTAGATCGGTAAAATAGATGGATTTTTTCTAAATTCGTACTTTTAACGGATACAATTGGAAAAGAGGAATAAAAATGGTACCACCCAAACCGCTGAAGTTGAAATCATGTAATTCGCTGTATACCTTCATCTGATTGTGTAGACGCGAAACAAAAATTAATTTTTCGAAATTTGTACTTTTAGGCGGGAAATTGGGCGAATGGGGATAAAAATGGTACCAACCAAAAGGCTGCATCTATAATAATGAAATTCGGTGTGTACATTACTCTGACTGCGTGGACATGCAAAACATTTGTTTTCCCCAAATTCGGACATTTAAGGGGTAAATGGGAACAGAGGGATAAGTATGGTGCCAATCAATCAGCTGGAACAATGATTTCTCTTGTGTATTTCCTTGATATTTGGCAAGTTCAATCCTTTTATTACGCAAAAATAGGTAGGACAATAGGTAGTAATCTGAAATTCGGTGTTGTACATCCCTTTTCAAAATTCGTACTTTTAAGGATGGAAATGTGAAAAGGGACACGACTGCTACCGTTATGGAATTTGTACTTTTATGGCGAGACGTGGAAAAGGGTATAAAATTGGTTAGAATAATGAAATATTTCGATATGGTGTTGTAGACTCGAAATAGAATGCAATAAAATTGGTGCCGATCAAATGGCTGCATTTAGAATCATAGAATTCGGCATGTAGCTTGATTCATCCAATTGTGTAGACGCGTCCAATTAACGTGCTTATAGGGGAAATGGAGTGAAAGGGGATAACAATGGCGCCTTGTGTGCGAGGCGTTGTTTTTTAAATTAATTAATTTTATTTCAAAATTAATTTAACAAATATCGCTATTAGCAAAATATCATAATTTTCCAAATATTTTACTGCACTTATACGTGAAGTCAACAGCCAAAATCTGCCGGTAATACTGTGGAATGCGATCCATGTTGGACTGTATATAAGATTCGGCCCGGCCGAACTTATGACATTTTCACTTGTTTTAAATAGTCCCAGCTTAATAAAAACAAGTTAAAACGGCGTTAAGTTCGGTCGGGCCGAACTTTATATACCCTCCGCCATGGACTGCATTCCACAGAGGTTGTCGGTTTTCGTAGAAGTGCAGTAATATTACAGGAAAATATATTTTGTTTAGTATAGCCAAACCAAAACAACTACAAATATTGAAAAATTAATAAATAAATATAATATTTTAATTATAGCAAAAAAAATTATTGGTTGCTATCAGTTTTACCCCCTTGACGTTTCTACGCAATTAGAACTTCATCATTCTAGCTGTAGTCGTTTAGTTGGTACTATTTTTATTCCCCTGTACCATTGTATCATTTTAACCCCAAAAAGTACGAATTTCGAAAAATCTGTTTATTTTAAGTGTCTACGCAATCAGAGGAATGAGTACACCGAATTTCATTATTCCAAGTGTAGCCGTTTGGTAGGTACCATTTTTACCCCTCCGTATCCATTGTATCCCTTGAAAGTACGAATTTAAAAAAACCTTTATTTTTCATGTCTACGTAGTCAAAGGAATGTATACTCCAAATTTCATGACTCTAACTGCGGTCATTTGGTTGGTACTATTTTTATCCCCTTTTGCTATTTTGACCCCAAAAAGTACGAATTTCGAAAAATCTGTTTATTTTCCGTGTCTATGCAATCAGAGGAATGTATGCATCGAATTTCATTATTCTAGGTACAGCCGTTTGGTTGGTACAATTTTTATCCCTCTGTTCCCATTGTACTCCTTAAAAGTACGAATATCGAAAACATACTTTTTTATTATGTATCTACTCAATTAGAGGAATGTACACACCGAATTTCGTGTTTCTAGCTGTTGTCGTTTTGATAGGTAAAATTTTTATCCCTTTTTTGCCCCATTTCGCCCCCTACAAATAACAATAACTTTATGGAGCACGTTTTTTGCTATAAGGGGAATGCGCATACCAAATATCAAGCAATATAAACAGACATATTCAAAAAACATGCTTTAATACGCTAAAATATTAGGGATTATTATGGGTATTTTTAGTCCTTGTGAGGGAAAAAATTTTCCCTTTGGGTCGATTTCGCCCCGTTTCAATCCCAACATATCTAGGACTATAAGACGCATTTATGGAAAATTTGAACGTTCTAGCTCCTTTCGTTTAGATGCTAGCGTGCTTTCAACAGACGGACGGAAGGACATGACTAGATTGTCTTAGAATTTCATGGCGATCAAGAATATATATACTTTATAGGGTCTCAGATCGATATTTTAAGGTGTTACAAACGGAATGACAAAGTTAGTGTACCCCCATCCTGGAGGTGGAGGGTATAAAATTTTGTAAAACCTCAATGACAAAGTATCTCTAAAAAAGGCTACAGCCTTCGGAGCAAACTTTCGCAATTTGTCCCCATTTTACCGTTTCCCCACTGTGCCGCCGGGTAAGTATATTGCTTGAGCCTGGGGAATTTTAAAGTTTTATGTAAATTTTTTTGGGTCGCTGGCTGCGTTGTGTTGTACCCCCACCGAAGTAACAAAATGAGAAAAACAAAAACTAAAAACAACATTTTCACGCCATTCTTATTAAGGAACTCCCTCTCGCAAAAAGGGTACACACACGTACAAACATTTAACCAAATTGGGGAATAGTTTATGCCGAAAATTGTACAAAACTTAATCTTTAATGTCGTTTTGCATATTTCGTTTGCGCCGAAACACCGAATGTTCGCAAAGAGAACAGCCAGTGATGGTGTGTGTTGCTGCTACTCCTACTGCTGGCAATGGCTTGGCATCTTCACACCATGCGAGGAGAGGCGAGGCGAAGGAAGAAGGCAAGCAACACCTGCTGAAATTCTCTCATTAATTATGCATAAAAACAAATCTAACAACAACTTTTCAATCTAATCTCAACTGTCAAACTGGCAAATAGTTGTTGCTGCCATGTTAACGAGAAGTGAAGTGTCACCCACCAGAATACCAAATTTATTCGCACTGAAAACTTAAGGGAGCACCATCATCACAACCGCCACCACTACCACTCCCGCCGCCATCCACATTCACATTCACATTTGTACATTCAAATTCACAAATACCCATTTCAGACAACAAAAGAGTTGTAATTGGAAAAGAAAGAGGTGGAGTTGAGAATGGAGTGAGTCGCCTTCCCTCTTTCCGAGCCCTGCAAAGGATGGGCTTTGTTTGTCAATGTGTTTCGAGGAATTGTTATTGCCAAGGAGTGTTTCAATATCTACAAAAATTAACATTAAAATTGAAATTGGGATGTGTTGGCTTTTGTAGGAAATATGAGTAGGATTTGTGGAATAAACTGATGATATGTCACATAAGGTTTAAACACAGCAGGAAACATTTAAAGGATGTTTGTTAAATTCTTCCAAGAAGATGAAATTATTTAATGGATTCTTTGATGCGAAAAGGAAATAAGTCCATCACCATCCATCAATATATATTTTTAATTATTACCCAGCAAAAAAATGGAAGTACTTTCGTAGGAAGCACATTTTAATCACATCCCAAAATCCAAATGTGCATATTTTCCGCTTTTGGGGAAGTTCTTTTAAACAATGAGTAGAATCTTCACAAGTGAATGGGAAGGAATTTTTATTATGGGGTCACAGAGGTAAAGCGTATGCTTTGCACCCAGAAGGTCTCGGGTTTGAATAGTACCTCGGAAATTTTTTTTTGCTTTTATAAATAAACAATGTTTAATCTCAAAAATCTTCCCCTCTATCATTGCATACTTTCAAATATCTGCTGACCAACCTATTAGTTTGTCGATCGCCAGCATTTTCATAAAATTGCTGAGGTTTTCCCTGGAAATTTTTTATAACCCTGCCATCGTCAGTGTTTTGGACTTCCCCTGACGGGGATGTCAAACCACAAATGATTTTTTTAGTACTCCCCAAGTGTTGATGTTTACCGACGCCAACACTGCGAGGCCGGCCATCAGAAGTGGCAGTGGCAGCGGCAACCAACCACCAACACACTACCGCTGCTACCGTAAGAAATTCAGTGAAATGGTGAAGACGCAGCACTTACGCAGACACAAAATGAAAACTATTAAGACAACAACAGCAACAAAAGCAACAACTACCGAGCGATATAAAATAAACAAAGAAAACAATAATAAAGAAATAAAAGAAAAGAAAAAGGGGTTTAATTGTTACGTTTGACATGAATGTGACATCAAAGCAATTGCGAATGATATAATTATTACGTATCGCCGCTTGCCTGAAGAAGACATGTATGCGTAGCTGTGAATGAGCGAACGTGTGTGTGTGCATTAGGGAGGAGCAAAACATAGATGTGGCATGGATGAAGGTAGGAAGACAAAAGAAGTCAAAAAGCTCAAATTAAGGTACTACCCAGTAGGGATGTATAGTTGGAGCAAAAAGTCGATTTTTCGACTTTTGGAAATATATGAATAGTCGACTTTTGCAAATATATGAAAATCCGACTTTTCGAATTGTGAAAATTCGATTTTTCGACTTTTGAAAATTCGACTTTCGACGGTTGCAAATAAATAAAAAGACGAAATTGTCAGTGAATGAAAAGACGAATAGACAAAATCAAAACCAAATCGAGAGACATTTATATTGGATATATAAATCTGAACCGATCTTACCCACTTTTTGCATAGATGATGTTTCTAGTTGTTGTGCCAAATTTGAAGAAAATCGGAAGTAAAATCGGTATTCAATAACTTCAATTCATTCATGCACAAAGTCGAAAACAAATGTCGACTTTTGACAATTGTAAAGTCGATTTCGACTTTTTCCTCCCAAAAGTCGATTAATCGATTAGTCAAAAGTCAATTTATAGATCCCTACTACCCAACCATTTTCTCCAAGTCTAACAACAAAAATTTTGTGTCCAAAACGATTTTTTTATAAATTCAACACAAAAATTTTTTATGGATATATTTTTTTTAATTTTTTTACTAAAATTTAAGTTTTCGTGCTATGCACCTTTAATATTTTACCCTCATTTTGGGTAAATTGGTCCGATTGCACCCGCTTATATATTCGATTAAAGGTAATTATGATGTCTACAAATGTTACGAATTACACATTCGCATAGAAACAGTAAAAAAATTGGATTTTTTTGACAAAAAAATCATAAAAAATAAAAAAATCGAAAAATAGTATTTTATTTAATTTTTCAATAGCTGACATTGTAACGTATAATTTTTATATGTAAAAATATATGAATAAATGTAGAAGTTAGGATAATCTTTGCAGACGCAAAGAATTAAAAAAATTATGATTATTTAATTTTTGTTTAAATAGTGAAAAATTGAAAACTAAATAAAAAATTATATTGTTCTACACCTTTTTCAATTGTAATTCAAAAGACATCAATTGAAATTCAAAAATTCCATTTGCAATTCAAAAAATATCAATTGAAATTTAAAAATTCCATTTGAAATTCAAAAAATGTCAACTGAAATTAAAAAAATCGTCATTTGTAATTCAAAAGATATCATTTGAAATTTAAAAGACATCATTTGAAATTCAAAACTCTGCATTTGTAATTCAAAACTCGTCATTTGCAATTCAAAACCCGTCATAAGTAATTCAAAAGACACGATTTGAAATTCAAAAATTATTCCATTTGCAATTCAAAAATTATTCCATTTGCAATTCAAAAAGGTTAAACAAAATTATTTAAGCAAAATATACATTAGGTTGGGTAGCATTTATTTATTTCTGTAAACTTTAATATTCTGCCGTTAAGAAAACAGATTTACGTATCTCTCACGCAAAGCACTCTAAACTATTTAAATTTAAAGATTTTATAACTTCTATATGGACGATCGGAATTCTCTGAAATTTGGTCATTGGTAATGTTTTCATAGACGTTATATACACCTGCAATATGAGCGATATTGAAAGACCTCTCACACAAATTGGCATAAGCTTTGGTTAAAATAAAACTGATCAGTAACAATTTAATATTGGAAATGGCTTTACAATCACTTTATATCTGTAAAATAGTTATAATTTATTGTACCTCCGACAACATCATTATAATTTTTTTACATCATTACAATTATTAGTTGCTTATCATCTTATTAAATCTGTTTCCAAAACTGCAGAATATCCAGATTTGCAGAAAAAATAAATGCTACCCCACCTAATGTATATTTTTCTTAAATAAGTTTGTTTACATTTTTGAATTTCAAATGGAATCTTTTGAATTTCAAATGGAACAATTTTCGAATTTCAAATGGTGTATTTTGAATTACAAATGATATTTTTTGAATTTCAATTGATATTCTTTGAATTTCAAATGGTGTCTTTTGAATTATACTTGAAAATGGAGTAGTTTGTAATAGTTGGCTTCTTAACGAAGAAAACAAGGCAGTTTTGAAGAAAATCTATGAATAAATGTAGTTATGGCAAAAAAATCGTGTGCCATATTTGTTTTGCTTAAAATGATTTAGTCATACGACATGTACATTTACCCATGCACATTTACCCATATATTTTCAAAATATTCTGTTATCTAATTTCTAAAGGGATTTTTCTCAATAAATAACAATTCAAAAAAATATGATTTATTTTTTGTTTCTAAAATGAGTATCATAACATCCACATTTATGCATAGATTTTTTGCAAAACAATTGTTTATTTGCGCTAGAATCCTAAATATTAAAAAATAAAATACAATTATTTTTTCTATTTTTTATGATTTTTTTTTTCGTGCCAGCAAAAAAATTTTTTTTTTTGATAAAAAAAATTTTCCCAAAACTTTGAAGACTAAACCACTGCTTCTATTTCAAAGTGTATTTCGTAATATTTGTAGCCATCATGAATACCTTTAATTTAATATATAACCGGGTGTTATCGGACTTATATTTCCAAAATGAGAGTACAAATATTTAAAGTTGGAATTTTAGTAAAAAAATACCATAAAATGTTGTTTATATCGTTTTCGAGTTTAGAAAGCCAAAAAACATCAGAAAATGTTATACATGACCCATCGACAAAATTGTTGTTGCATAGTGTTATCTTTCAGTTAGAGCTAATTAGTTAGTTAGGGGTTAGTCGGGTTAACCGACTTCTGTATACTTCTGTTAACTCTCAGATGGAAATATATTAATTCAAGGAAAATTTGTGTTTGGTCATGGAATGGTGGGGAACCACGCTCAACTAAACACACTTTGTTCATATACGAATTTCATACACTGTTTGGGGATAACTCATCAGTGGAACTTCTTTATAGAATGCTTGTGTTGTCATGTTGTCATCATATGTTGATATATGTACATTTTTGAAAATTTACATACAAAAATTCAGAATATCAAGTTTTTTCTTGTGATAGGGAAATGAGAGTTATCAATTCAAAAATTTTAGAGTTATGTTGCTCTTTTCTTCAGACTAAAATTTTGTGTTTTGCTCCACCTTAGTGTGCGTTTAATAGTATTGTCTGTCAAACCGAAAGAGTGGCGGGGCACTTGGGAGTGAGTGTTTTTAAGTTTTAAAGACTACTATTCCGCCATTCACAACTATCACCGGCAACACAAACACCAACACCACCGCCATCATCGTCACTGCGTTGCCACTACACAACAATCACCACCGACAATGTGAAGTACACCAATTAAATTTTACGGCGTGATAGTGAACAGCGAACGCAACACGGCACAGTCACAGGCACACACACACACACACGGTGCAACAGCGAAAGGCAACAACAGCAACATTATTTGAACAATAGCGCCATTGTACACAGGAGCAGCAGCAGACAGTGGTAGCAAAATAATAAAGCAACGATAATAAATGTCAAAAAGACATAAATGACATTTCATTCCAAAGCCTTTGCCTTTTTCCTTATAGACGGACGCGGGAACGGGACAAAACCACAGGAGGATGACTTCTTTAGTTCAAATATCATTTCACACCACATTCACCGTCCGTTGTCGCCGTCGTCGTCGCCTGCCACGGCTATGATTTCGATTCCGGGCCACATAAATATGGAGGAGTTCCGCATGCACCAACAATCCAACCTCAATGCAAGCAACGTTGGTGGTAAAGCGCCAAATAATTGTTGTGACGATTGAAATGCATTTCATTGGAAAAGGAAAAATCACACTATCCAGTCGGTAATAGTAGAACGACATGGCCGGGCATTTTAAATGAAATGTGATCATAAAATGTTTGGTTTTTTTAATGTCATTGAAATAGGTGATCTACTTCCAGAAATTCATGGAATATCGGTGCGTATGATAGACGATTTAGTACTACACTACGACGAAATAGTAAATGCGATGGTCTACTACCACTTCCCCAATAGGAATATTTGGTTCTGAAGTGTGACTTTTCACCTGAAAGCTATAATTATCTCCAAATAATGTTGCCGGGTAAGCCAAAAGTGAAATTAGTCACAACTTCAATGTTATTTCACCACGAATTGCCACTCAATTACGAATAAATGCGAGCAAATGCATAACATTGAATTGACAAAGTGAGATTTTTAGTGTGTCGACTTAGTTCGATGGAATATTTTGTTTATCAGCGATTCTCATTTGTCATATGTGATCGCTGGTAGTAAGTCAAAGACACACATTCGTTGCGAAAGTTCTGACGAGATGGGGTAGCGTCCATCGAAACTGCGTAGCCAACTTTTAGCTACAACAATAAAGGTCTCAGTTGCCTTTTTGCTAATTTTGGGTTCTGCCGATGACTTCAACACAACCTTTGGTCTTAAACCAAAACAAATGACAACACAGACAATAAATACGAATTATAAATTTAGTAATTTTTTAGTAATTCTAACTAAACATGAGAGTAATGAGATGTCATTACCTGATATTGCAGATGATAACAGGCTGTCATTACCTGGTATTGCAGATGGTAATGAGTTGTCATTATTCTGTATTGCCGATGATAATGAGTTGTACTTAAAAAGTTATTGCTGGACTTTATTGAAATTGGATGGAGTTTGGAAACAAATTCTAGACTCCTTCTAATTTCCTTCTTCTTTCTGCAACAAATATTTCTATCGATTTCTATTGGGGTCCCATGACCAATCCAAATGAATGCATTCTTTTCAAGTTCTGTAGTTTTTCACAATGTGCCTGATGTTGTCATAAAATTAAAATTAAATTATTTATGCGGCAATAAAAATATATCTAGAGATTTTCATAGACTATTTTCCCATTATTAAATGGTGGTTTGAATGCTTCTTAAATGCAGTGATATTATTTTTATAAACATCTTTTAATGGAATTGTCAGAAAATTTAAAAAATAGAATTGATTAAAATATTCAGCATGGGAAATAATCGATGAGAATTATACCAACATGCATTTAGTTAGTCAAACTATTCAAAAAAATCAATTAAAATGTGTATTTGGATAAAAACATAGCCGAAAGCACTTTATATAATTTCACAAGATAAGACATTATCATCTAGCGCTTCAAGAAATTTCAATCAAATCAATCGGTTCCATTTTTATACCCTCCACCTGGAGGTGGATCATTCCTCTAATTGAGTAGATACATAATTTAAAAGTATTTTTTGCAAATTCGTACTTTTAAGGGGTCAAATGGGAATAGAGGGATAAAAATGGTACCAACCAAACGGCTGTACCTAGAATAATGAAATTCGGTGTATACATTCCTCTGATTGCATAGACAAGTAAAATACACGGATTTTTAAAAATTCGTACTTTTTGGGGTTAAAATGAAAAAAGGGGATAAAAATAGCACCAATCAAATGACCGCAGCTAGAGTCATGAAATTCGGAGTATACATTCCTCTGACTGTGTAGACACGGAAAATAAATTGATTTTTCGAAATTCGTACTTTTTGGGGTCAAAATAGAAAAAGGGGATAAAAATAGTACCAACCAAATGACCGCAGCTAGAGTCATGAAATTCGGACTATACAATCCTCTGACTGCGTAGACACGGAAAATAGACGAATTTTTCGAAATTCGTAGTTTTTGGGGTTAAAATGAAAAAAGGTGATACAAATAGTACCAACCAAATGACTGCAGCTAGAGTCATGCAATTCGGAGTATACATTCCCCTGACTGCGTAGACACGGAAAATAAATGGATTTTTCGAAATTCGTACTTTCAAGGGATACAGAGGGATAAAAATAGTACCAACTAAACGACTACAGCTAGAATTATGAAAATCTAATTGCGTAGAAACGTCAAGGGGGTAAAAATGGTACCAACCAAAAGGGCGCAACTGGAATCATGGAATTCGGTGTATACATTCCTCTGACTGCATAGACACGCAAATTCGTACTTTCAAGGGATACAGAGGGATAAAAATAGTACCAACTAAACGACTACAGCTAGAATTATGAAAATCTAATTGCGTAGAAACGTCAAGGGGGTAAAAATGGTACCAACCAAAAGGGCGCAACTGGAATCATGGAATTCGGTGTATACATTCCTCTGACTGCATAGACACGCAAAATAAAAAAGTAATTTTTCTTTTACGGCAAAAATTGGTTGAATCATGAAGTTAGGTTATTTTGCACTATGTACGTCTGATAATGGATTTTCAAAATGTGTACTTTTGGAATTAAAATAGAATGGAAATACAACCAACTGTAGCACCCACTATCTACCAATATTTATGGTATTTAAGCTTATTGAAAATATAAATATAAGAATATTTATTTTTTGATTTGAAATAAATAATGGTTTGAAATAATTAAAATATTATAGTTATTTATAAAATTATTTTTTCAATACTTGTATTTGTGTAGGTTTGGCTATATTAAAAAATTTATATTTTCCTGTAATATTACTGCACTTCTACGAAAACCGACAACCTCTTTGGAATGCAATCCAGTTCGGCCCGGCCGAACTTAACGCCGTTTTTACTTGTTTTATTTTAGAGAGTGGTCTTTTAAATTGAAGAAAATGGGTGATTGGAAGATGAAATACATATTTGGATTGTACGCTCATATCACACATTTCCGCCTAAAACAGAGTTTAGACGAACGTTTGACGCTACTCCTCCGAGCTGTGTATTTTCTTGAATTTTATTGAGTAATGTGAGACTTATTGAAAAGATATTTAAACAATTCGCGTAGACAAATTTTGATGCAACTCATCTCAAAATTGTTAAATGTTAAATAATTGTTAAATGTTAAATAATTCTTATAATATTGTCCATATCAGGCATACTGTGCAAATTTTGAAACTAATTTTGCTTAAAAAACGGGACGAAGTTTTTTTTTTCAAATGCTATTAGTTTTGAAAGCTCATCTACATCAGCAAACAAAAAACTTTCGAGTGTTATAGTGAAAAAATGTAGGAGGGACAGATTAATAAGTGCACATATTGTTCAACGTCAATAACCTTTAATGCAAAGTTCAAGACAATGGCTACTAAATTATACTAGAATAAAGAGTCTTTTGTTAAGATGAAAAAAAAAAAACAACAGAATTGCATCGACAGTTCCCCAATAAGCTGATTGCGAGAAACTCTACATTCCGATGGCATCCAAGGTCTCACGTTCTTACACAAGTTTTCTTGTGGAATTATTGCAAACAGGAAGTTGACAAAACAAAACCAGACGGACGAACATGGCTCAACTCTGTAGAGTGAAGGTATAAAAACGCACCTTGTACATCACTCTTAGAATTTCTTGGCTTCAAATGCTACAATTTTGAACACTAACGAAGCCATGAGAATGAAAAGGAGCATCAGTGTGCGATTCGCAGCAACATTAGCAGCAAAACTGGTTCGTTGATCCAATGTGGTTTTCTTTCAGTGTACTCTTCATGCTAATGAAGATAGACAAATCCGCAAAATTAGAATATATTTCGTAAAATTGGAAGGGATACCTACAAAATGAGCATGGACCACATAAACAACTGAGCGACTGAATTCTAAAATAGCAGTTGTCATAGTCAAATGACGACGGTTATTGAATAACGCCCTTTGGCGATTCTAATTACTATAGTAATAAACTATAGTGTATAAACTATGCCGTCTGACCAAAATCCGATCTAGTAAGTTTATCCACGAGCACTCTTCATAAAGAGTGATTTTTTTGAGGTTAGGATTTTCATGCATTAGTATTTGACAGATCACGTGGGATTTCAGACATGGTGTCAAAGAGAAAGATGCTCAGTATGCTTTGACATTTCATCATGAATCGTCTTACAAACGAACAACGCTTGCAAATTATTGAATTTTATTATCAAAATGCGTGCTCTGTTAAGAAAGTTCATTGCGCGCTTCCATTTTATGGTCAGTTTAATCGACCCACTGAAGCGGCTATTCGGGCTATTGTGACTAAATTTCGCACCAAATTTACATTGTTGGACATTAAACCACCAACACGCTTACGTAGAGTGCGAACTGAAGAAAATATCGCAGCTGTATCGGCCAGTGTTAATGATGACCACCAATTTTCGATTCGTCGCCGTTCGCACCAATTGGGTCTCTGTTACTCAAAAACGTGGAAATGCCAAAATTGGACTAAGCGGATGGACCACCTAAGACGCAGCCGCGGTCAACATTTAAATGAAATTATCTTCAAAAAGTAAATATCATGGACCAATCTAACGTTTCAAATAAAGAACCGATGAGATTTTGCAAATTTTATGCGTTTTTTAAAAAAAAAAAGTTATCAAGCTCTTAAAAAATCACCCTTTATTACCGTTGATTACTCTCTAACCCAAGTGATGCAATTTTGCTTGTTCACGAACCCGTTCAACCAAAAATAAGCTTTCGACCCAACTCGATCGAGGTCGAGAAGCCAATACATCCGCAGAGAATGACAGTGTGGTGTGGATTTTGGAACGGTGGCGTTATTGGTCCATTTTTTCTAAAATGTTGTTGGAAACGCAATTTCGTTGATTGGTGACCATTACAGAGTCGCGATAAACAATTGTTTGACCGAAAATTGATGGCATTGACTTGGATGTTCTTTGGATGGCGCCACACAGCTCAGGCTACAATCTTTTGGGTCAATAGTCCGGTCACGGCGACTTAACGCCGGACGAATATCGAGCAAGCTATTCGTGAGATAGAATCAGTCGATACAGCCATAAATAAATGAAAATATTTGTTATTTCCAATAAACCGATTTTTATTTATTTTTGATTTTTAAAAACAAACTTGGACCACACTTTACGTAGATTTCCAGGGGTAGTTAAATGGTTTATGCTGCAACCCATGGTAAAATGTTTGCAATCTGAAACGTCAGAGCAATAATTCGTCCATTTTCGGACATAACAATTGCAAATTGTATTTTGTGAATTGATTGCGAGCGATCAAAAATTTGATAGGAACAAGGTAACCCACTCACACCTGAAGTCGACTATAGTGCAAACATTAAACTCCACAAAAGTTCAGATGAGTATGTCTCGAAGAATCACTCGGACAACATTTGAGACCTCCAACAAAGGGGGTGAACAAACGGGTATAGCAAAATTTATTTAGAATGTGATTCCCGACTCCTTTTGGATATTGTTGGTGGAAGGTTCCGTTACAATATTTTATGAAATAATTCCGAATCAAACGATGAATTTGCACTGATTTTAAGTTCAAAGTATGTTTCTGCAATGAAAGTTGTCCATTCGTCATCCACTTTCTTCGCCATTAACTGTGGAAATCGATCAGTTTTTCAATTAAACTTTCTTACAACGAGAAAAATGCCTGGCCACGCCCACTTATTTGTCTGTAGCCAACGAATGCTGTCGAATACAAAACTATTATTTTTATAGCCGCTGTTGCTGCTGTTGTTGGCGTTTCCAGCAATATTTATGAACGCTTAACAAAACAAACAGAGGAGGTCTGACAGGCGTTAAAAAGCAAATTGCACTTTTTTAAAATGCAATTTTCCCAACTAACTGCTCCGCTAAACAAGCTGGGCAATAACAACAACAATAACCACAACGACTGAAAATCGATTAAAATCGAATAAATGTTTTTTGTGCTATTGTTGTTGCAGTCTTTTGAGGATACGCTGCAAAGTGATTTAAAAACTCATAACACGTTGGCAACACCTTCTTTATGTCTTTGTACAAGTATTTTGGCCACAATGCGCGTGTGTGGCAGCATAAAACCAAACCAAACCAAACCAAGCGAAGCGAAGCCAGCATGGACGACGATGATGATCCTCCGCGGATGGATTCCTTAAGGCCATATATTTGTGTGGTAATCCACAATGGAATGGTGGTTACCTATATGAATATTATTTATTTATATAATTTATGGCCCAACGTCTGGGCGGCAGCAACGTTTTGTGAATGGGAAGCGATCCCATGCCCGGCTTTACAAGATTGACAAATTGTAAAAAACGCCTTTAAGAACACAAACGATCGATTTGGTTTTTTTTCGTCTTGTCGTGGTTTTATTTCGCTCCTTTTAACGAATATTGGACTGGGTAGCTCTTTTGGAGTTCCTTTGTGAGCTTTCGAACAATATCTCCAAGTTAGATTGTTTTTGTGTTGCATCCATTTCGGTAGCTGTTTAAGATACAACGAACGGTGGCAACCAAAACGACAGAAAACATGCGTTTCTGTAGTCGCCAGTCGCCAGCCCAAGACGAATCGCAATCTCGCAATGCTCGCAAATTAAGGCCGCCGGCAAATTAGACTTCATTTCATTTGCCAAGCGGCCGCCGATGGTGGTGGTGGTGGCCAGCCACACGGTGATAAATGAAACCAAATCAATTATTTCGGTTAAAAGTACAAAAAAAAAACACAAACAATATATAAACGGACATTGGCGTCCAATCGGCCGTGTCCGCTTCTTGATGTTGTTGCTGCTGCTGACCCACTGCTTGACGGCAGATTTCATTCCTTGGCGATGGCATGCTTGTTCAGAAATTTGCATTTTAATCAGACATTGTGCTAAGATTTTTGTTAATGATTGTTCATTAAAAAGAACTACACACAGGGGGACAACAACATTGAATAATTTGATAGCAGTGCTTGAAATGTCAGCATTTGCGGCGAAGGGTTTCCTCTCCGCGAAAAGATCGCAGTATTCGATAAGTTTGAGAATGGTTGGGTGGACAGTTTCAAATTTTCATATACTAAAATCAAGACAAGTCAGGAAAAACAATTTAGAAAATACATATTTTTGATTTAAAAATATAGAGCAGAATTGCCTTCAGCTATGAAAACTGCTAGTGCACAACTTTTCGATTTTGATATGCTAGAATCCTTACTTTTGTGAGGTTCGGGAAAAATGCATGAGCCAAAAATGGGGGTGGTAATGTGAGTGTAAGAGGGCGCTCATCGGGATCAAAGGTGAGGGTAAAGGGGTAAAAATACACAAAAAGCCCCAAAACTGCATCGGAGTTATCCTCAGAGGAGTTTACCCTTACCTTTGACCCCGATTGGCTCATTTTTTGGCTCATATTTTTTTCTGAACCTCACAAAACTATAAACTAACATATCACTAATGTACGTTTGTGATAAAATTAGTTTAATACAAAAATAATTTCCCGTCACCCACGCTCCTGAAAACTCCCCCAAAAATCATTATTTCCACCGTCATTTTTATACCCTCACTCTACAGAATATACCCTCATATATATATCATTTGGGACAGAAAAAAGTATAACGCATTGAAGGAGTGACTTAGAACCTTTGGGGTTTTTGGACCAAATCCGTTTCAAGACTTTTTAAGCTGTGTAGGCCATGTCCGTCCGTCTGTCTGGCTGGCTGGAGTACACAATAATTCTCGAAAGGAGTTAAGGAATCAAATAAAACAAATGGTAATTTTTTCCCCAAGCTTAGTTTAAGTTCGAAGTTGGGTGAAATTGCCATGCTCCTTGTAAGACCTCCCACACAAATTGCCCATATTCCTATGTTAAATAAAAACTAATGTAACTACCTCACGGATATTCGGAATCACCTATATTTTGGTATTAGCTAGATTATTTATAATTATTTCAAGTGTACAAAATATGACGTGTTGCGCCACGCCCCTTCCAGTACCTCCCACACAAATCGCTCTTAACAAAGTAAAATTAAAGTTAGTATAACTTCTATACGCATGATCGGATGATTCTATACGGATGAAATTTGATATTTGGCAATGCTTTTTATACACTATACGAGAGTATTATGTCTTTGTGCATTTGTTTGTAACACCCAAAAGGAAGTGAGATAGACCCATTGTTAATTATACCGATCGACTTAGAATCACTTTTTGAATCGATTTAGCGATGTCCGTTCGTCTGTCTGTCTGTCCGTCCATCTATTCTTGTAATCACGATACAGGTCGCAATTGTAGACAGATGCAAATGAAACTTTGCACAACGAAGTTTTTCGGGATAAGAACGAACGCTATTTAATTTGAAGAAAATCGGTTCAGATTTAGATATAGCCCCCATACGAATTTCACTCCCGATTTGACTCTTTTCACTCTAGATACCACATATTTTAACAGATTCTCTTCAAAATTGGCAAAACATCTTATAGCTCAACTAGAAACACCTCTGGTAAAAATGGGTCAGATCGGTTAAGATTTATATATAGCTCCCATACAAAATTTCGCTCCCGATTTGATTTTTTCCGCTTTAGAAACCACAAATTGTATCAGATTGTCTTCAGATTTGGCAAAACATATTATTTGTCAACTAGAAACACATGTGGTAAAAATGTGTTAGATCGGTTCAGATTTATATATAGCTCCCATAAAAATTTCGCTCCGGATTTGATTTTTTCCGCTATAGAAACCACATATTGTATCAGATTGTCTTCTAATTTGGAAAACTATCTTATATTTCAACTAGAAAATGGGTCAGATCGGTTCAGATTTATATATACTCCCATACAATTTTCGCTCCTAATTTGACTTTTTCCGCTCATATTTTAACAGATTTTCTTCAAAATTGGCAAAACATCTTATAGTTCAACTAGAAACATCTGTGGTAAAAATGGGTCAGATCGGTTCAGATTTATATATAGCTGCCACACAAATTTCACTCCCGATTTCACTTTTTCCACTCTATAAACCACATATTTTAACAGATCTTTTTCAAATCTTTCAAAATATCTTATATTTCAACTAGAAACATCTGTGGTAAAAATGGGTCAGATCGGTTCAGATTTACATATAGATCCAGTACTAATTTCGCTCCCAGATAGACTTTTTCAGCCCCAGAAACCACGAATTTTCACCGAATTTCTTTGAAGTTAGCATAACACGTTATATTTGAACTGGAAGAATTTATTTGGAAAGTTAGTCACTTTATTCCATGTTTGGATATAGCCCCGATACAAATATTCTTTTCGATTTGACAAATTGGACTAGGTCATATTAGCCTATGATTAGGAAACATACAAAAATTCTTCCCGTTTTCACTTTTTACCGAGTTGAATTGTATTCGGATAGAAAGTGGAGTGTATCATATAGTCGGCCCAGCCCGACTTTAGCCTTTCCTTACTTGTTTAGAAGTTGTATTCAACTGGAATTACGTATCGTTACTCAAATATAAAAAAGACTCAACTAACATTTTTTTGCAAATCGATATTCTTGTTTATTATGACCAAAGTTCTTCTGTTGTGTTAAAATAACCAAAAATCTCGATTTGAAAAAAAAAATTAATTGAGTCTTTTTATATATTTGGGTAACGATATGCTTTGTTTAAAAGACAAAATCATTTCTAATTTTATATTTGAAAATGTTTCAAACCTAAAAAATATTTACGCATTAGCCACGCCACTTCAGGTACATCCCACATGATTGTCTATATCCTATGAGAAATTAAATCCTGCATACCTTCTGTACTGGTGTGTGGAATCCACTATGTCTTGATATTTAATCATGTTTTGCAACTATTTTACAAATGTTGTGACCATGTGCCACGAACCTTCTAGTACTTTCCACACAAATTATCCTCATAACTTCCGCATATGTGTTCTCTGAGAGTGATGGTATATATAAGTCGGCTTAGTCGACTGCAGCTTTCTTGCTAATTTTAGTTTTTTTTGTTTTATTTTTTGGTCTGTAATCAATATGCGATTTGAACTGGGATATTGTCCTGGCTCAAGACCATTTTGCATCTATATTTAATAGAATTCAAATTTATTTACAAATGCAGACTACCACGATCAAGATTTCGACCATGCCTCTTCAACATCAAACCCGGCCTCTATAAGGAAATTATTCTCACAAACGAACGAGAAGCACAACTCACTTGCCGAATTTGCGTTTAAAAAATCGCACCAAGTAATAAAGCACACATGCCATCTTACAAGCATCTCATTGATGCAAGTGTATATGCAGGTATAGTTACCCAGCAATACTTCTGCCGTGCCAACGCTCATTTGATTTAGTTTTTTCGTTTGAATTTTTTTTGGTCTGTAATCAATATTTGACTTGAACTGGGATATTGTCCTGGCTCAAGACCATTTTGCTTCTATATTTAATAGAATGCAAATTTGTTTACAAATGACATGGTGACATTTATTACTTGGCTGCAGACTACCACGATCAAGATTTCGACCATGTCAAAAGTCTTTTCAAGTGGCTTCGCAGCGACTTTTCAACATCAAACCCGGCCCGGTCAAACACAACTCACTTGCCGAATTTGCTTATTTTTATTTTCAGTCTTTGAACTACAAGGTCATACCACCTTGTTCTTAGATTCGTATATAGGGGATGAATACCTTTCAGGCGACACCAATATCATTAAAATCTGAAGACACGCCCCAAAGTTATTACTTCATTCACAAAAACACCCTAAAGTATCAACATTGGAAAATTTTAAAACAACATTTATTTGCTAAACAAATAGTAGTTTTAAATAAACAATTCGAATTGTCTAAGTTTCTTATTTTTAAATCTGGAATGAAGCTGAAAATCGGTTGATAATCTACTAGGTTATCTATATATATAAAAGAGTTGCGTTACTGACTGACTGACTGACTGACTGACTTATCATTGACCAGCCCCCAGACCAAACGGCTGAAGCCAGGGCCATGAAATTTTTAGGGTAGTACCCAAATATGACGTAGACGTCGACTAAGAAAGGGTTTTACGAAATTCGTACTTTTAGGGGATAAAATGGCCCAAAAAGGGATAAACATCGAACCTTCGTCCTGACTAAACGACAGTAGCTATAAACATGAAATTCGGTGAGTTCCTTGCAATGACCATGCAGACGAGCTACAAATAGGGATTTTTCGAAATTTGTACTTTTAAGGGACGAGCGGGACAAAAAGGGATAAAAATGGTACCAACTAAAGTATTACAGCTAGAAACGTAAAATTTGGTATGTAAATTCCTCTGACCATATAGAAACGAAGTAAAATTGGATTTTTCGAAATTTGTACTTTTAAGGGACGAGCGGGACAAAAAGGGATAAAAATAGTACCAACTAAAGTATTACAGCTAGAAACGTAAAATTTGGTATGTAAATTCCTCTGACCATATAGAAACGAGGTAAAATTGGATTTTTCGAAATTTGTAATTTTAAGGGACGAGCGGGACAAAAAGGGATAAAAATAGTACCAACTAAAGTATTACAGCTAGAAACGTGAAATTTGGTATGTAAATTCCTCTGACCATATAGAAACGAGGTAAAATTGGATTTTTCGAAATTTGTACTTTTAAGGGACGAGCGGGACAAAAAGGGATAAAAATGGTACCAACTAAAGTATTACAGCTAGAAACGTAAAATTTGGTATGTAAATTCCTCTGACCATATAGAAACGAAGTAAAAGTGCATTTTTCGAAATTTGTACTTTTAAGGGACGAGCGGGACAAAAAGGGATAAAAATAGTACCAACTAAAGTATTACAGCTAGAAACGTGGAATTTGGTATGTAAATTCCTCTGACCATATAGAAACGAAGTAAAATTGGATTTTTCGAAATTTGTACTTTTAAGGGACGAGCGGGACAAAAAGGGATAAAAATAGTACCAACTAAAGTATTACAGCTAGAAACGTGAAATTTGGTATGTAAATTCCTCTGACCATATAGAAACGAAGTAAAATTAGATTTTTCGGAATTTGTACTATTAAGGGACGAGCGGGACAAAAAGGGATAAAAATGGTACAAACTAAAGTATTACAGCTAGAAACGTGAAATTTGGTATGTAAATTCCTCTGACCATATGGAAACGAAGTAAAATTGGATTTTTCGAAATTTGTACTTTTAAGGGACGAGCGAGACAAAAAGGGAAAAAAATGGTACCAACTAAAGTATTACAGCTAGAAACGTGAAATTTGGTATGTAAATTCCTCTGACCATATAGAAACGAAGTAAAATTGGGGACAAAAAGGGATAAAAAGGGATAAAAATGGTACCAACTAAAGTATTACAGCTAGAAACGTGAAATTTGGTATGTAAATTCCTCTGACCATATAGAAACGAAGTAAAATTGGATTTTTCGAAATTTGTACTTTTAAGGGGCGAGTGGGACAAAAAGGGTACCGACTAAAGTATTACAGCTAGAATCGTGAAATTCGGTATGTAAATTCCTCTGACCATATAGAAACGAAGTAAAATTGTATTTCTCCAAACTTGTAGTTTTAAGTGGCGAGCGGGACAAAAAGGGATAAAACTGGTACCAATTTTACTATTACAGCTAGAATCGTGATATTTAGTGTGTAAATTCCACTGATCATATAGCAGCGCAGTAGTTTGATTTTTCGAAATTTGTACTTCTAAGGGTGCGCGGGACGAAAAGGGATAAAATGCTGCACAATCCTGTGTTACCAAATAAAGTACATATTTTTAGGGGAGCAAAAACACATGTTACCTATAGTGATTTTTCAAAATGTGTACTTTTTGGGAAAGAGGTGCAAAAAGTTATAAATTGGCTGGCTGTATCTAGAAACATGAAATCGAGGATATAAATGGTTGTAATATTTTGTTCAAAACTTGGTAGAAAATTATATTATAATTATATATGCGGAGAAGTTCAGCTAAAATAGTGCATATCGACAAGCATATTCCTTTGACTGTGCGTGAGTGTTAGCTAATAGGAGCTTATCAAATTACTATTTTAGATTTATCTATATCCACCAAAAGATAACTTGCTTTTTCGCGTGCGAAGCAGCGGGTACTGCTAGTAGTCTTATAAGTGCGTTCAAGTACGCTAATTCGGTTATTTACCCGTAAGTCAATATTTTGGAAGATATATCTCCAGTGAACTTCTTAAATGAACTGATGAGAGTTGATAACTGTTACACACGACAACTATTACATTCATATTTGAATTGGCTCTTAAAAGGCTGTTAACTGACCGCTTGTTCGCCAAATTTAATTTGATGGGAACCAAGTAGAAGCCATCGATATATTGTATGATTTTTTTTTTTTTTTTCAAAAATATCAATTTAATTATCCAGATTATTTCCATTTAAAGGAAATAAGGCGATGCCTTATGTCAAGTGGGATATCTAGCGATATCCCACTTTTATCTTCCAGGCGATATATTGGTGATATCATCTAGATTTCTTACGGACGATAATCTGGCAATATCGTCAATTTATCATTAGAGGTACTGCTTTGGGGTATCGCCCAGAACGCACAAACTTCTCCTATTAAGGTTACTTCCACAATTTCGAATCACTGTCGTAATGCTTTGCCTTTTTGCTATATTCATGTTTTTTTTTTCTCGATAATAGCAGCAACAAAAATATTAGCACTTACCATAGTTTTGTAACACAGTGTAATCATAATAATTCAAATAATAATTTATAGAATAATATTTTGAACGCTTCATAAGTTACTCTTTAATGCTTTGTTTTACGATTTTGCAAAAGCAAAAACAATTTCAGTGAATGTATTTAGAAAACTCGACATAATGGATATTTCTTCTTCAACACAACGCAAGGCAGAAAAACAATATAAAAATCTAAGAAAAAGGATCCTGGGGTGTGCCTAACGGGATAACTTCCTATTTCTGTTGTTTTCACAAATAATCATTTATGTCATAAAATCACACTTTTCAGGAGAACAAAAACAAATTATTTTTAAGGTTTAAGCAAAAGATATTTTAATTTTAATATTTTTAATATTTTTCTTATGTCTTTATAAGTTACTGTATCTAATTTTGAAAAAAAAAATTGGCGGATCAAATTTTGTAAAAGGGTTACAAAAATATTGTTACAGACGAGGAAAAGTATGTGGAAAATAATCTCTTTACTTCAGATGCTTTTTGAAAATAAATATATATGACCATAAATGTGGCTGAAGAAGACAACAGGAAGCGCACAAGTTTTTATAAGTGTTTATTAAATTAAAAATTTGCAAAAAAACGTTTCAATATTCCATGCAAGAATAAAAACATAAGTTCCTACATGTTTTTTATTCAGAAAAAGATTATGCTACAATGCCTCATAGGTCGACAAATGTCGTTAGAGCTGAAAACTATTTCAGAAAACATTTAACGGTAAATAGCTTCCAAGAAAACATTACATTAATAAAAAGTCCATGGAAACTGTTTCACTTTGGCATCAGTAACTCAAAATCTTCAAAAATTGACTTAAGTCGTTACTTGCGAAAACCATAGATTTATCCACAGATCTTTTACATTTAGACATCTTTTTTCGTTAGAATGTTTGACATTAAAAAATAAAAAAATGCATTCGACAATTTTTTTAGTGTTTTTAGTGTCGAGTTTACTAGATTGAATACTATACTATTAGCAATTCTCATATGTTCGATGTTATTTTTGTCATAAGTATCTACGCTGGTGCAGAACAAACACATATTGGTTGCAAAGGTTCTGACAATGATGGGGAATGTTGTTTTTCTCACAAAATTATAGTAATAATATAAAAAGCGTCTTAAATGAAAATTGGATTTTTAATAATTTAATTCGGTGGAATATTTTGTTTATCAGCGCTTCTCATTTGTCATATGTGAGCGCTGGTACTAATATGAACTCTGATTTAAGTCAAAGACACACATTCGTTGCGTAAGTTCGGACGAGATGGGGTAGCGCCCATCGAAACTGCGCAATAAAGGTCTCACTTTGCCTTTTTGCTAATTTTGGGTTCTGCTGAAGACTTCAGCACAACCTTTGGTCTTAAACCAAAATAAATGACAACACAATAATTTTTTTATTAAAAAAGTATGCATTCATAAAAAATGTTCACAAAAATATAATTTTTAGGTGCTAGACACACATTTATTAGGTATGATTTTGGGCGACTTCGTTTCATAGTGACCAAGACTCACAATATAATAGAGACATTCATATTAGTTATTTAACATCGTATCTGGATTAATTACTAAAAATCTCTATGATATTCCCAAAAAATCGTATTTCACGTCTGAATTGCACAGGGGTTTTTTGTAGATATTTTTTTGTTAATAATTTGGCTTGATAATTTGGGTTTCAGAATTTGCTAACAATTGTTTTCAATGTTACGATGAGTTGTAGAGAGGGTGGTTGAGTTTAGAAGGTTAACTTTTTGGTTAACCTGTTCTAAAGTCGGGTGATTTACAGGATGCCAACAGCCATCACTGGGCTCCGAGAAGAACTGCCCATATTTGGCTGATTGATGACTTTGAAATCATGTTATAGAGGTCAACATTTTCCTATAAAAAATGTTTCTATATAGATTCTAAGACTGTTCCCAATCACATGCTTCATGTTTTTTTCCTTTAATTAGACATCTCGGAGCAGTTTTCTGAAACATTTTCTCGTTTAGAAAATATAAAATTATAATATGAAATTGATCTCCGAAATACGCATTCTGATCTTGTCTAAAAGGAAAGTGAATGGATTCTTCCTTGAATACATTCCAAAGGTCTTGTTTGGTTGCGTGATTAAAGGTTTTTGTTCGTTTTCTTTTTTAAAATTGCGGCCGTAGATTTTTTCTGACAATTTCACACAAAAACAAACCGAAAAAAAAAACGATTTCAGAAATGACATTATCGCCAGGTTTGGCTGGAGCTGGTGGTGTTGGCGATGCGCAATGCTGGTGGGCATGAAATCCACATACCTTTGATGGCTTTAGCAAGTCACGGTATCCAAAAGGATGTTTATGTTTTATATAAATTTTGTGGTTGTTGTTTTTATTCTTCTTTTTTTTTGTTTCACGGGCTTAGTCAAAGAATACTCTGCTTCTGCGTTTGTGGTAGGGTCTAAAACGTCTCTTGCTATTGCTATTCTGGCAGTTCACTTGTGACGGCGATGATGATGATGATGGCGTTCAATTTTACTTTTACAACAACAACAACAACAACACGCTGACGCCACAAATTGCAGTCCACCAGAGACGCCGCGAGAAAAAATCCATGAAGAAGAAGTCGAAGAAAATTGTCCTAACTTCCTTTGGCTGCTGCTGCTTCTGTAGTTGTTGTTGTTGCCTCGTTTTGAGCTTTTTAATACGATGTCAACGGCAACGACGACAATGATTGCGTTCAACTTACATGATCGTTGGAACGTGCAATCGTTGGCGCCAATAACGCCACCCAATAAATGCTGTTGACACAATACACCACAACTGCACAGCAAAACAAAAAAAAAGTAAAAAAGAAGCCAGCAGAGTAAAAACTCCCGAAAGAAATCCAACGAACGAAATACAGAAATAAAGATTATCTCCGGGATTTTGTTCATTTTGAAAGTTTGAATGCAATTTCGCAATGCTCGTGTTTTTTAGCTGCTTCTTCTTCTTCTTCTTGGCTGGCCAACAACATCGTCAATTCATACCAATGTGGATTTAAGACAATTCCTTTCTTACCATGCAATTCCTGACATTCCCCAAAGTGTACTCTTGCATGTACGGACGACCGTGGCCTGGCCATGGCCACTCAACTCAAGTGTTCCTCTGGACTCTGCTGAAGGCTCGGCTGTTACCGAATTTATTCGCTTACCCACCCAGTGTTTAATAACATTCGATTTAATTCATGTTCACTGTCATCGCAGCCATTTTTCATAATTAACCATGGGGACGAACGAAATAACTGGCAACCACCGAACGAACCCCAAATGATCTTATGCGGGGTTAAGTAATCCTTGGCTGTGCAGACAAAATCTCAGAAGGCGTTACTGTTGTCTGCTTGATGCGAAGTCGGATCGGTAAATTGAAGATCTACTACATGGTGGATGTTAGTTTTTTTAGTATTATTATTATTTAGGAGGGGTTTTTAGTGGATTTACTTAGGTTCAACTTTCCTCCATAAAGAAATTGAAAGACGGACAGATTGACTTCATATGTGGTCGGCCCTTCGTTAAATATGGTCCTTCGAGGAGGACCTAGTATTAATATGATAGAAATTTATTACATTAAAAAAACGTGCCAGCTACATTACTGATGGTTCTTCAGAAGTAGTAAAATTCAAAGAAGACTACACGAAATAAAAATAAACAAAAAAATAACCTTTCGATAAATGTAATCAACTGTGCAAATGACGGCTGTGAAATTGCAGGCAGTTTGATGACAGTTTTTATGAGTAAGAGTTGAAAATAATATCCCGGAACTCCAAAAAGAATACAAACGATTTTCGATAAATCGTTTTCTTTACATGACTTATTACGGATTAAAAAATGCTATCCCAGAATATTATGGTATGGAAAATTTTCTAAATGCCCATTTCCGTTTTTTAGCCGTCAGTAGTAGTTTTTTGATATTATTAATTTTCGAAAAATTGTTTAACTATCTCTTTCGAATAAAAACGGTAGACACGAATGATAACAAATACTTTATTTAATCAAATCTGTTGCCGTAACAGCAATAAAAACCAGAAGAATTATTTATACTCTATTCTGAATGAAATGGTCTATTTGGACGAAACCCTAAATACTACTACAGAAAATTACTCTACTATGCCTAATATTTCTGCTAAATATGGCCCTTAAAAATGATCGAAAACTTAAACGCCATTGAAAATATTGATCCAAAGGACAATGAACGATCGTCGAACACAAATTTAATTATGAAAGATAATAATCACTATCCCGCTTTACCAAAATTTTGATTCCGTTTTTTTTTATGGAAAAGCGTTAGTTAATAAGTTCTTGATAAAGTTCGTTGATGCAGGCATCGAAAACCAAAAAAAAATATATTAATTTTTTTTCTTCATATGAAAATTGCACTTTTGATAACATTTGTTACTTCACATCAGATGTAAAATTTATAATTTTGGAGGGGTTAAAGATGATATTTTCAGATTTTTTCAAAATTAAAAAATATTGTTTGTGAGTACTTGAATAACATTTTTTTCTCGCTCTAGGCATATCCCCCAAATATAATTGCAAACTTTTGTTAAAACCGAAGGTCTGTTGCAAAATGTATCCTTGGATGTAACATGTATTTCGATAATTATATTTTTGGGGTTAGTTACATCAAACATGTATTCCAAAGTCTTTGGTCTCTAATTCAGTCTCAACTAGTAAGTAACCTTCAGTCGGCCAAACCGAATTATATATAATTAATTAATTATATATACTCTCACTTTTAGAGAACATATGTATGGAAGTTACAAGGACTTAATTTGTGTACTGGAAGGTTCGTGGCACATGGTCCCAGATTCCACATTTATAAAACAATTTTAAAAAACATTAACACATATCAAGTAGTAGGATGGATTCCAGCCACTAGGAGAGAAGTAAAAAAGGATGTAATTTTACTTAGGATAAGGAGAAGAAGGATTTTACTGAAAAATCATGTTTTCAGATGAATTCATTTTCATCTCGGTGGCTATGTCAAAAACAGAAGTGTTCAGAGAACCGACAAGTGACAATTGAGAAGCCAATACATCCACAACGAGTCACTTTTTGGTGTGGATTTTGGGCTGACGGCATAATTGGGCCTTTTTTCTTCGAAAATGAGCAAGGAGCCGTGCCATGCTCAACAAATTTTCGTTTCCAAATAGAGAATGACATTTGCGTTCAACAAAACGGGACCACATGAGGCACAGCCAACGCAACTATCGATATTTTACGCACTGTTTTTGAAAATCGAATAATCAGCCGAAATTGAGATGTCAATGGATTATTTTCTGTGGGGAGCAATTAAGGATAAATGTTACGCAAACCATTCAGAGACAATTGAAACGTTGAAACATGAAATTGCCATTGAAGAGATTCGAGTCGGAACAATCGAAAATGTACTGAAAAATAGGGTTGATCGGATGAGGTATTCATTCCCGAGACTGTCGTGGTAGTCGTATGAATCACATTGTGTTCTACTGAACATGACAAAGTTCAATCTTTCCAATAAAACCAGAAATTTTAAAAAATAATCATCATTCTAACTTAAAATGTTACATGACAGATTCTAACTTAAAATGTTACATGACGGACATGGCTCAAACAGCTTTAAAAGTCGTGAAACGGATTTGGTCCAAATATACTTAGGTCTTAAGTATGTCATTCCATGCGTTACACTTTTTTCTGTCCCAAATGAATTTCAGAATTTCGACGCGATAGAGAAAAGCTGTAAATCCATTTATTACTATCGTAACTAACTAAGGTATATTAAATAAACTTTGAATGTCTCTCCTACAAAATTCACTTTTTAGGCGTAGCGTACTACAAAAAAATTTGATATTTTTGTAAAAATAAAAAAGAAAAACCGATGGAACCAGACGAAAAAAAGTTTAACCGGTCATTCGAAAATCGTAATTTAGAAAAAAACGGAGACGGGCCGGTTTTTTAAATCGATATTGATCACTCTACTCCTCATATCCCACAAGCACCATCTACACGAGGAGATTAAGGTCAATTCCGTATGTAAGGGCACAACTTTATGTTGTCCACATACATGCTTAGGTTTATCGCAGAAACCATTCCAAGCTCTACCTTATGGTTCTGCCCTGACCAGAGGTACACAAAATATCATTTCGATCGGCATAAGAGGCAGGTCTGAGTTATATTCATAGAGGTGTAGTCATAACCGCACTCTCCAGAAATTGCATCAGAATAGGATTCTATAAATCGGTTTCAGTACTACTCAACTCTTAGGTGTAACAAAGCGAAGACAACATTTCGACCTTGCCATAGCGCAAACAGTTGCATATTCGACTTTAATTACGTCGATTTTTTTAATTTTACTACAAATATTAAAATATCAATAAATAGTTAATTCGCTTAAACCTAAATAACAGGTAAGCTATATTTTAAATGTGACAAGATAAAGTCCTTTGCCGTTTCTCCTGGCCCAAGATCATGTTTGCATCCATATTTTATAGAATGCAAATTTATTTACATACGACGAGGTGACATTTATTACATGGTTACATCAAAACATGCACATTAATGTAGCAAATTTCACCTGAATTGATTGTAATGGTAAGATTCCACTCATGAGGGGCGAAATAGTACACTTTCGCGCTGAGAATAAAAATATAAAATATTTACTAGAACGAAGAGGAAGCTGCCAGTCTGATAGTGCAAATTATATTTATATATTAAATGTAGCTGATGCCAGACTCATTAGAAGCCAATTGCAAAGAATATTTAAATATGCTGTAGTTTCTTCGTTGTTTTTCATGATAGTTTCGATTGATTATACATTACTTATATGTGATTATATGTGGTGATTTTTTAAGAGCTTGATAACTTTTTTTTTTAAAAAAACGCATAAAATTTGCAAAATCTCATCGGTTCTTTATTTGAAACGTTAGATTGGTCCATGACATTTACTTTTTGAAGATAATTTCATTTAAATGTTGACCGCGGCTGCGTCTTAGGTGGTCCATTCGGAAAGTCCAATTTTGGGCAACTTTTTCGAGCATTTCGGCCGGAATAGCCCGAATTTCTTCGGAAATGTTGTCTTCCAAAGCTGGAATAGTTGCTGGCTTATTTCTATAGACTTTAGACTTGACGTAGCCCCACAAAAAATAGTCTAAAGGCGTCAAATCGCATGATCTTGGTGGCCAACTTACCGGTCCATTTCTTGAGATGAATTGTTCTCCGAAGTTTTCCCTCAAAATGGCCATAGAATCGCGAGCTGTGTGGCATGTAGCGCCATCTTGTTGAAACCACATGTCAACCAAGTTCAGTTCTTATATTTTGGGCAAAAAAAAGTTGGATATCATCTCACGGTAGCGCTCACCATTCACAGTTACGTTACGATTCGCATCATCTTTGAAGAAGTACGGTCCAATGATGCCACCAGCCCATAAACCGCACCAAACTGTGACTTTTTCTGGATGCATTGGTAGCTCTTGCAATGCTTCTGGCTGATATTCACTCCAAAATCGACAATTCTGCCTATTTACGTACCCATTGAGCCAAAAATGAGCTTCGTCGTTGAACACAATTTCTTTCTTTCTGAACTTTCTTAACAGAGCACGCATTTTGATAATAAAATTCAATGATTTGCAAGCGTTGCTCGTTAGTAAGTCTATTCATGATGAAATGTCAAAGCATACTGAGCATCTTTCTCTTTGACACCATGTCTGAAATCCCACGTGATCTGTCAAATACTAATGCATGAAAATCCTAACCTCAAAAAAATCACTCTTTACAATATAATTGTCTGTTCAATGCATTTTGCTTTTTTATGAAATTTTTTTATTGTTGTCATATAACAAAAAATATATACATACATATGTATGTTATCAACATAAGAAGAATTTGTTTTATAATTTCCATATAAAAGGTGGAAAATTTGACATTTTGCCCTGAAATCGATTAGTCGATTCGAACTTTTTGTTGCAACTATACAACATTACATCAGAAGAGAAGGATCTGCCGCGACAAACCAGATTGTCGCCGAAATACCATGGTATAATCGGGGTATAAGAGTCAGCATTATTTTTTCTAGAGTTCGACCGATTAATCGGCTTCAGCCTTCGACTCGTCGAGCTTATCGATATATACTAAACGTTTTGGCCGAGGTTCGGCTTCGGCTTTGGCCCAAAAAACCACCTCTAACTCTATTTTTTCCCCTTTAGCTTTAGCGTTTAGTATGCCAAACTGAAAAATATATACCTTCTGTTGGAGCAAAGTTTCTTTCTGAACCGCCCTCGTGTGTATGATCTCCGTACCGTGCCCAGAGGATCGGTGTATTTTGTTTATGATTAAAAATCAATTTAAAGTAGATGGATCTCGATGTGTTTGTGTATGTAGGAAGGTAGGTAGTGGTGGTGGTGGTAGTAGTTTAACAATTACATCCTAGAAAAACGTTTAGGAAAACCAATCCTCTTTTTGTTCTGCTCCAATGCAGTAAGCATAAAGGGCTCCTCTTCTTAACCAGTGATGTAATTGAGTTTAAATGTAAACTGTTGACTTGGCTTGGTTGGCTGGCAACTATTTTCAAGTTGCTGACTTG